>JABEXW010000723.1:0-54742 GCA_013266185.1 Fusarium sarcochroum
GTTCTTACCACATTGAAGGCCAATGTACATCCGGCGCATGGCGACTCGCGGTTGAGCTTTGGGTTATTCGACAAGCGTCAAGACCTAAACCCTGCCACCTGAGATGTCTTAATCGGCAATGATTCTGTAGATGAGTCTGGGCTGAGATACGCGTCTGCCGGCCAGGGTACGCAGATGGATCAATACAACCGTTTCAGATCGCCACTGAGCTCAGCACTGGTATCAACGAATCAGAACGATTGGCCGTGCTACATTCCGATATCTTTCAACAACACGAGCTCCGGGCTTCGAAAAGTGACGCCCGAGCTGGAAATAATGTTGTTTCTGATAATTGCATCATTCTACCTTTGGTGATACCTGTCTCCGGGACTCATCCGCTACGTCTACAACACATCAAAACGTTGAGGCTTGGTCGGTCAGCGTGAGCTTGTTGGTACATGTAGTGACGCCGACACACATTGCCCCAAGCTTGAGATCTTTTAGACAAGACCTGTCGAGATGTGCAACGCCAAAACGCCGAGGGGCCTGTCGCCCTAGCCTAGTACGTAAGGTCTGGGCTTGACTGCGATTTCAGTACGGGAAGCGACATAATGTCAGCCAGAGCCCAGTGGTCTTGTGATGTTGCTTCTAAGGAATCGGTTTCAGATTGTTCTTTGCATGAGTTCTAACCTCCGGATCTTCAAATCGAGCTTCCCCGCGGCTGTTTCGCGGATCGTTACAGGTCCTCCTTACCATCATGGGCATGGCGCCCTAGCTGATGGGCTTTATTGTCAGCCATCGTCCTGCCCCATCTTCGTGCTTGAATGCGTCACAAGAGACTCCTAGGGTAAACCCCTTGGCTGAATGGACCAATCGTGTGTGTTACATGGGGAGCACAACGGGTAGCCGCATTCTCATGCGTCACACCCTTAAATGACAGTTCGGTCAGCAGCATCGTCCTTCGGGATGTTGCTGAAAGAAATTTCCGCCCTGGATCCCGCGCTTGCTGTGCTATCCGGACGGTCTCCTCTTTTGACCTGGGACGGACAGTTTTCTCACAGATTGCGGGGCAACGGTAGAGAATAGGGCAGAGAGAAGAGAAGAAAGAGGCGAGCCTACCTGACTGGGCTAGTCTGTATATGCAGCCCAAGGAAGATGGAGCCTCAGTACGATACCTGGTTGCTTCTGGACGCGAGAGGGCTTTGCTCTGGAACCAATTGAAACAAGCCGAACTCAAAAGAACGGCCACGGATGATTCTACCGCGCACTCATAGGGATTGAGGATGAGATAAGCGATCTCGAACAATGCTAATGTTTTTGCGTCAAGTCTGAGAGATATTCGTACGGGACTCGTTCGATCAACAACCTTGGAAGATGAGCTATTCCACAAGACATCTGTTTGTCTCTGTCACCTACATTTAAGACAGCTTCAGTTTTTGCGAATTGCACGGTCGAGCATCACATCTCGAAACATGCTTCAGCCCTAGAAGAGACCTGTAGGCGTCAGATCGACACCAACGCCATGGTACTTGGGCATGTGTGTTTGATGCAAGCAAGACATGGCCGTATATGGCGAGTCAAAAGCCGCAAAAGGATGCTAGGTGAACAGCCAAGGGAGCACGTCCCCCCCCACACAATAGGCGATTACTTGCATAAGAAAATCAGGCTCCGTGGCGTCGTTACCGAAATCTTCTAAATCGCTGCGCCTCCAGGGGGTTGAAGTCTTCTCCAACTGCAAGCTTTCGGAGCTTGGCCACCTATCGGCTTGCATGGCTTCTGCAATATGGTCAATGTCTGGTTTCCGGTCTGCAATGCTACCTCTTGACCGTTTCCAATACGGGCTCTGGCTTGGTTCTAAATTTACACTCGCACCGTTTGACTATCTGTACCCAACGCAGACATGCACATCATCCCCTGCGTTTTGCCACTGCATATTGCTAGCTGCGCCCCCAGAAAACGTCGTTTGAGCATAGTTCTGGAGCGTTTCCGCCGAACAACGAGATATATGCTCAGCAAGATTGTGGACCCCAAGTCACTGTGCAACCGCCGATATAGTGGCATACCTTTTTGGTCAGGCTGTGGCCGTTTTCTATGTGGTTTGTGTGCAGCATATTGCTTATGTGTCCTGTTCGATCCCTCGCATAAGAACATTGCGTTTCAAGCAAACAACGTCCATGCCCTGCACTTTGAAGTGGGTCGCGTATTGCATATTGCACATTCGAGTTTGGCTAAGAGAAGAACAAGACATGGAACGACATGAAAAGCGAATGAGTCAGTGTCTCAACGACACTCTACTCTTTGTTTAGCTGATTTGTCCAATGTATCCTTGTGCGTGCCTCCGCTACCCCTGGGCCTTGCAGAGCAAGGTCTACAGTACTTGATGCTTGCTCGACCACGTTTTGGAGGAGCCGTGTGTTTGTTGTCGAAACGATGATTTCTGCAACAAGATCGTCATCGCTCTGGCTTCGATACATACCGCCCACACCGACAAGGGCTGGGCAGGGCCGCCACCACCCAAGTACCGGGTATGAGGAAACGGAAATCGCTGCTGCTTTATTGAGCTACACAGGTTGACAACATGGATAGTTGACGGCCCTATTGAAACAAGACAGGATAAGACGAGACAAGACAAGGGCGGCCTGAAAAGTCTGGAGCTCACAAAGCGAATGCTTTACTGTGCTGGCTTGATGTACCGAAAAATGACTGGCCTGTCTTGTCGATATTACTGTATCGCACACCCTGTTGCACGACCAGATCACAAGCAATTTTTACAGTATCTGTTGACGAGTGACTGTGCCCTGCGTTACAACCGAAAGGGACCCCCACCCCTAGCTTTGACGAGGGCAGCATCGACCAGGCTGCTATGATAGAGATTTACAGGCCTTGGGCTTCGTTGTTCCATCGCAGGTCTGGCCTTGCCGGTTATGGGCTTGCTTCCTTGGTGGGGCCTACATAATGATGCTCAAGATATATCCGTTTGTTCATAACCGCTCCCAGGCGGTCTCGCCTTTGCCTGTTGCGTGGATCCTCTCCATTCTTCCAGGAAAGGAACAAGAGCCGTCCGACAAACAAGGACATATTGGCTTCGACTAGCTCAATTGTTATGGTGTTGGTAGTTGGATATGTGGCCTCGCATGCAGGCCAGAGTCTCGGTTCAGGTGTCTCGTGGTATGGCAAAACAACGACTTTCCAAGTTGTACATTCAGGACTGCAGGTTCATGGTTAAAGAGAGATATGTCTCAGATCGCCATTTTGACTCAGCCTGGACAAAGACTTTCCTCGTGGGCGCTCGTTTCGGTTTCGACAAGGTCTCAGCCCACCAATCCTGTCTACATATCTGATACGATCTGGGGAAGCCCCAGTCGATCGACGTCCCAGATCTGGCTGCCCGTTTAGGGTGAAAACCCGGCTCGTTTGTATTTGCCTTGCTATGGACGCAATAATCAAGGGAGTTGCCGGTGCATGGCAATCCTGCCATCATGCAAGCTACCTGTAGCTATCCGAGGCCCGCCTTTCGCATAACTGGGATGCTTCAACCATACACTGCTTGCGTATCACTTCAAGGTGAGCAGAACGTTGAGAGGCTTCTTGGACAAGTGACATCTGTTGTACGAGGTGTCCGCTTTCTTTCCACGAGAGGACCGGAGGAGGGGCCTCGATCATTACTCTGCTCCTTGATTGAGTGGACCTGGTGTCTCCAGACAAGTAGGGCCGTTTATTGGGCGAGGAGAAGTTGTAACTACGCTTGGGCGAGGCAAACAAGATACAAACGGCCATACCAGGAGCGGTATAAGTCAGTGGTACGGAGTATAACAAGATGCCACGGCTGCAGATCTTCTGGTCTTTGAATCTCTTCTTTCTTCCGGTCTTGTTGATATTTGTTTTGCTCAGTTCAAGTCTCGTCAAGTTTGAGGTTGACGGGAACAAATAATTCTAATCTTTGACTTGACTATTCGACAAATCGACGGCAACTACTTGACTATCCATCGTCGGATAGATCCCTAAGCCTGCCGAGAGTTCCGACGGACGAGTGCTGGCAAACTGGGAACGGCTGCCACGCCACAAGTTTTGTCCTTGGACAGCCGTGGTGGAAGCCTTTGAAGAGATTGCTATTGGATCGATAGACTTTTGACTCGACAAGGAAAATTGTCAGCCTTGATGAGGGAGTTTGAACAGTACCTTGTTTGAGTCTTTGTTAAGACTCTCCTTTCGTTTTGTCTACTCGAGTCCCTGCCATATCATGGTCACTCCACCCTGCTACTCGCCGGCAGATGTCCGACGGTATGGAACTCGGATGAACATCTACTCATCCTATCCAGAGCGCCGAGGGGCTGCTTATCCCGTCCACCCTGATACGCGGACGACGATTATGAGCGAAAGGGATGACGATGTGACGCCTCAGCGGAAGCGCATCGCAGTGGCAGTAAGTTGAGCACCTTTCTTTTGCCCCTACATTTCTCACCTGGTGTGTGGTGTGTGCGAGACTTACATAGTTGTGTAGCGGGCTAACAACAGCTTCAGTGTGGACGTTGTCGAAAGCGGAAGATTCGCTGCAGTGGTGATACTGGCAACGGAGGACCATGCACCAATTGCAAGAACGCGGGCTACGAGCCTTGCCAGTTTCTCAGAGTATGTGCTTCAGAAAGAGATGTTCTATGGCTTGATGACTTACATGGTGTACTAGGTTGCTTCTCAAGAAACGCCCATGAAGAATGAAAGCTTCACCTACAGCCTTGAAGCTTCTCGACAGTACCAGGCACGAGGAAGCTCTACTATTGCGGCTCTACCTTCGACAGCTCCCTCCTACCCTGATGGTCTGCCTACTTATTCCAGCGACCCCTTTGCCTACCGTGCCCCTTCAACCTTTGCATATGGCACAAAGCCTTACTGCCCCCTTTCGACTTGGGGCAATGGATACACGGATGACCAGAACTACAACTACGCTTTGTATCAGCCATCCTACTCCTCAGTTCAAGACTCAGACTACAGCATCGGTTATCGGATTGGTTCTGGGACGCCTGGAAAGCCTACTCTCTGTGTGGACACGGAACCAAACTACGCCTACAGCAGTGGTAATACTGTCACGAGCTTGGTACACCGACCGGCCCAGGTAGCGACGGACTCGGCAAGTCTCGCATACCAAAGCATGGTGCCAGAATCCAAGAGCCTGGTTTTTCAGAGTATGGGAGCAGACTCGAAGAACCTGGGATTCCAGAACATGTCGGCAGACTCAAAAAGTTTTGCATACCAGAACATGGCAGCCGGCGTCAACATGGGCGACAGGGTGCTTCCCATGCCCGTGGGACGGACTTCAATGCCCAGCTCGATAGGATCGTCGTACAAGAACGATTCGGGAAGCTCTATCTACAGCAGCAGCAGCAAGTCGTCGCAAGCCTCTACATCGGACACTTCGCCTGTGAGCACTACTTCCGAGACGCCGTCGAGTTACACAAGTTACGAGTCCTCAAGCATGGCCTCCACCTCGAGCTGCCTGCCCCCGTATCCTCCCATGACGCTCAATTCTCAGTTTGGCCGCTCTAGCAACGATCTCTACTCGCATACAGGCTCCTCGGACGCATCGCTGTTCACCTCGGCCGATTCTATGCGTCAAGGGCCCGACATGACGTACCGCTACACGGACACGACGACTGCGGCTACGACGGCGGCCGCTTCGTCAACGGCTCGTCGTGATCTGCCCCATCTCAACGGAAACGGTATAGGGTCCTTCTCGCTGGGCCATGGCGGTACTCCCTACCTACCCCACCACTCTGCGGCGTTCATGTTGCCGGCTGGCGATCTGGGAAGCGCGGAGGCAGATGCTTCGTCAGGCAATTACCGCAAGACTGCGGGGACGCTTCGAGTTTGATGGATTGTCGAACATGGAAGCACAGAACGTCTTGAGGGGCTGTTGTGGGTAATACATCTGTACATTGCATTCTTAACTTTGGGTTGGGGAGTTGCAGTGTGCTCTGTTTTGAACTTGAGCATGGGAAACGTCGAGCATATCTAACACCCTGTCCTTATCCACATTACCCCATCTACGACTTGAGTCTTAACGAGGTCGGCGGGACTGGAGTTCTTGGCGAGTCACGAAAACGACCAGCATGTTGTGACGACCAGGTGAACGCAACAAATTGAACCGGCTCGCCTATCGCTTCTCAACATGGAGCCGACAAACTGTTTATCGATCGTCCCGCTCTCGGGAGCGCCCTCGAACCAAGAGGCTGACGGTTCTCCAGAGATTTCATCGCAATGAGGAGCACAGCGTTTGACGGGGAAGCAAGTCGAGCGTTGACCTTGTACCACGGTGGCGTTGCAGTCGAGTCCTATCTCCCGATACCTCAGTTATGTGTTCTCTTTTTTTCTGTTTTACTGTTTAATTGCATGATTGGTCGTCAAATTATTCAGCATTATCGCTCTTATCTATCTTTGACGTCCTCTGGCGTCTCGTCTTGTCTCATTCACGGGGCTCTTTTTGCCCGTGTTGTTTGGCGTCTCGGTACTTGGTGAACATGAGCTGCCGTGTCGAATGAGACAAACATACCTGGACTACATGAGTTATCAGACCCTGATGTCCTGGAAATTAAAATGGGTTAACTGGGTCCGTTGGTCATGAGTTTGTCTGTACATCTCTTCAGGGAGGTTTCTGGCGAAAAATGGTGAAAGTCAAAATTGAATGAAAAGAAGGCTTTGGGGGTAATTGGGTAATGAATGGACTTGATTAGATGCAAAGCTGATGTCTTTGTGACGAAGCACATGTACATGAAATGCAATATTGAGAATTATTAGGACTCAATGAGTCTTGCTCTTTAACAATATCCTGTGTCTTTACTATGGTGACTGCTGGTGAGAAGGAGAGTTGATATGATGTGTGCATGTCTTCTTCTGTAAGATTTAGAGGCCCTAGAAAGAGAAAAGATGTAAACCGGGGGACATTGGCGAACGGATATTGCAATTGGAGGAAGGGACAACTTCTCTCAAGTGTAATATAAAACCCCTGATATCGTGTAATGAAGCTCACGATCACATGGCAGAAAACAAGCCCAAAGAGGAAACAGACAAGTCGATAGCTTCGGGGCCCACAGCGGGGTACCGTCGGAGGAAGAGGCGGCGCTACTCCGGTAGAGCTACAGGGGGTTGTTCACTGCACCACGTTTCCATACTACAGTGGTTCAGTGGCAGTCAGTGGCGGGGTGACCAAATTTGGTAGGTGAGGTCCAGTGCTTCCCCTCCGTCATTGCCATTACTTGAATAGTGGAGGTTTCGTATCATCTGAGGAGCTGTGTCATCATCTTTTTTCTCTTTGGTCAACTTGCAGGTTTTGATACCTTTGCTGGTTTTTCACTGATATCCTCTCTAAAGCTTCAACGAGAGACCTAGCACTCACGCGCGCATCCTACGACAGCGTCCTTCGTATCTAGCACAGCTACAGCTTCTAGTCGCATTCACCGCTTAGGTACAGCAACCACAAAAGTATTGCAAAGATGCAGGTTCCTCTACTTCGACTACAATGCGGTGTCAACTCGTACGCCTGGGGAAAGAAGGGCGACGAATCTGCTGCTGCGCGGTTCGCGGCCGCAACTCCGGCTGATGACCTCAAGATCGAGTCCGACACTCCATACGCTGAGGTATGAACTTGCGCCGATATATCTTCCCAAGCCATACACCAAGCTGACAAAACTTCTTCATGTAGTTGTGGATGGGAACTCACCCCTCGAACCCTTCTCGAGACCTCAATACCGGCCGAACTCTGCTCGAACTCTTCCAGGACAATCAGGCCCTCCTCTCCTCCACCATCTCTTCCCACTATGGCAGCAAGCTTCCTTTCCTCTTCAAGGTTCTATCCATAGCCAAAGCGCTCTCGATTCAGGCTCATCCCAATAAGAAGCTCGCCGAGCAGCTTCACGCTCGCGATTCCAAGAACTACCCCGATGACAACCACAAGCCCGAGATGGCCATTGCCATCACACCTTTTGAGGGTCTCTGCGGTTTCCGTCCCCTGGCCGAGATTGTGCACTTCCTCGACACGGTACCGGCGCTGCGAGCTCTGGTGGGCGACGACGCTGCCAAGGAGTTTGCGCAAGTCGCCAAAGATGGCGAGGTGGGTGTTACGGATGAGAAGAAGAAGCTGTTGAAGAAGGTCTTTGCAGCGCTTATGTCTTCTTCGGCTGAGGATATTGCTGAGCAGATTTCTAAACTTGTTGAGCAAGCGGACAAGGAGGGTGCTGATTTCGCTGGTGGTGGTGTGGTTGCTACCTCTGGTGAGAAGCTCGCTGAGCTTGTCAAGCGAACCAACGGCGAGTTTGGCGACGATATCGGCTGCTTTGTGCTCTTCTTCCTCAACTTTGTCACATTGGAGCCTGGTGAGGCTCTGTTCCTGGTCGCCGATGATATCCACGCCTACATCTCTGGAGATATCATGGAGTGCATGGCTGCTTCTGACAACGTTGTCCGCGCCGGCTTCACTCCCAAGTTCAAAGATGTCTCTACCCTTGTCGATATGCTCACCTACAACTTCGCGCCCATCGAGGAGCAAAAGATGACTCCGACAGAGTACCCCTACGCGACCCTCAACCGCCGCGCCTATAGCTCCGGCTCGGCAGTTGTGCTGTACGACCCACCCATCGAGGAGTTCAGCGTTGTGCGCACGCTTCTGCGCGGCGACACAGCCAAGGCTACCTTTGAGCCTCTGGAAGGACCCAGTATTGTTATTTGCACAAGCGGTCGCGGAAAGATCTCTGTTGGACCGACGAGCGCGGAGATTAAGGAGGGTTATGTGTATTTTGTGGGTGCTACAGCTGAGTTGGTGCTTGAGGCTGAGGGTGGTGAGGATGATGAGTTCACGACGTTTAAGGCGTTTTGTGAGATTGATGACTCGAAGGAGAAGCTATAGAGATGGACTGTGATGAGATATTGTGCGTGGACATGAGCGTGAAAATTGGTGTTTGAAGACCACGGAAGATTGTGGTAGATATATTTTTAATTTTGAGCATACGTCTCCTCGGCTTCGTCTGTCTTTTCAACTCCCCGTTCGTGGGAGGCGGTTCTGAGGCCATCAAGGCTGACTGGTCACAGTAGAGCAACTACGTTAAATGTTCTATTCGAAGCAAGCTGACGAGTATTACTTGAAATCATAACACTGTGACCTTCAAGCAGGAACTCAGGATCAGACGGAATGTCTGGACACTTGACTAACCTAGACGCTGATGTGGGCGTGCAAGTCAATATACCCAAAGGTAGAACAATCTACCTTTGCAGCGGACGCCAGATATTAAACTCCGAAGAAGATACTAGTATTCCGGCTAGCAGCAATACAATGTGTATTACACTATCATATGTTCTGTTTTGTACTGTATACTGACCTGTTATCGCGATACTAACTGAACTCTCGTGACTTCTCGATACAGTGTTAGAGCGGTTTTATTAGTCAATTCGCACTTGTCTTATCGGTGGTTCGATAAACGAGCTCGGTGACCCCAGCTTCTCACCGCCTTTCATTCTGCCGCGGAGCATCTCGCCCTTGGCATTGGGTCATCAGCCTCAACTTTTGTATAGAAGATATGCACCATCACGACCGTCACGACACGACATGATACCCACTCACTGAGGAGATTAAACTTTCTTACCCTTCAATGCACCATTCTACCATGAGCTGATACCCCTCAATTCCTAATCTGTCATATTTTTCCCTCTCCTTTCTTTGCCTTGTCTGCCGATCCCTTCTCATCTGCGACGCGCCTTTTGTCTTAGTCGCCTTTCCTTCCCCATACCATCCCGCCTCGGCCTCTAACCACCCGGGCCTCTCTTAACTCAGGTTAGTCACTTTTTTTTTCCCTCTATGGATTCCTTGCGCTTTCATTGCATCTCTTGGCTTGTCATCAATATGTTTCCTTCCTCGGGTTGATTCTCATCGCAACATTCTGTTTAGGCGGGTGGTATCGGGGCAGGATGGCTAACGAGAAGAAGCCTGCGCGGGACGAACTCAAGAACCTCCAGGAAGACCTCGGACCCTACTACCAAATCCCCCTCAAGCCGAGACGAAGTGGTACTCACTCAAGGGAGAATAGCTTTCAAGAGTCGCTGCGTCAATCGTCTAATACGCCCGAACCGAAACGATCGGGGTCCAAGCGACAGGATCCCTCGAGTAGAGATTCGACGCCAAATCGGCCGAGCAAGTCAAGGACCAAGAATCATAGTCGGGATATAACTTCAGACGCGGGCACGCCTAAGAGGTCCCCGAGAAGTGAACCACCTACATACAATAGTCCGCGACCGGAGTCGGTGAAGCCGGAGCGCCACAGCCGCGAAATGTCACAACGAAACCGTAGTGGACGGGCGTCCAACCGCAACAACGGTAATTCACATGGCGAGGAAGTGCAAATTTGGGAGTTGTGCAAGAGTCAAGTGGGAGAGATAGTCTCAGGGATTAATGCCGAAAATGACAGCCTTACGGAGCTTGTCACCATGGACAAGCAAGTCGGTACTATGGAATTGGAGAAGATTCCAGGGGACTCGTTGAAAGATATGGAGCAGCTGTGTCGGACAGGGGTCAAGCACTCTGAGGCCAATATGTCAGCGCTCAAGAATACTATCGAGCAGCTCAAAGTGTTGCGCGCCGTGGTGCATGCAAAGGAACAGCAGGATGCTCAAGCGGCAGGGCCTGGTAAACGGCAGGTGAGAGACACTGCGGCAGCGGCATCTTCACTCTACGACTTTGATGGAGTTGGCGACTCGCCTGTACCAAGTCCCATTGGAGGAAACTCACGGAAATATGGCGACAGAGCAAGAGAACGGGAAAGGGAGCGAGAAAGAGAACGAGACCGTGACAGCATGCCACCCAAGGCCGATAGTGTCGAGCCTCAAGGGTCAGTGGGAAGCGGTGTCGGGTCAGGGAACAACAGGTCCAAAGTTGTCTTCTCCAAAGGCGACGCGGTTGCATTCAAACCGAAGGCATTGAATGGCGACTCAACGTCGGATTGGATACTAGGCGAAGTAGCACAGGTGATGGGTGAGGGTAAAAGTCGACGATATAAGGTGCTTGACATAGAGCCAGAAGATCAGAGCAAGCAGAAGGAGTACCGATCAAGCGCCAGCAGCATGACCCCCATCACACCGGAGAGCCAGGCGGCGACGTTGAAGGATTGGGAGTCGGGCAAGGTGGTGTTGGCGCTGTATCCTAACACGACGACGTTCTACAAGGCCGAGGTGCACAGCATGGACAGCGACGGCAAGGTCGATCTCAAGTTTGAGGGAGAAAACGACTCCTCCACGCTACAACAGGTTGAGCGGAGGTTTGTCATTGAGTACAGAGCATGACCCTCTGACGATAAGATACGTTTGGTTACTTCTGTTCCAGCGATAGCATGAGAGCCTATCGAGCTTGGTTTATGCGGAAGATATATGCTCAGGGGCGTTACTATGCGCGCGCTTTGTTTGATGATAACGTTGTATCGGACGTAAGGGAGATAAGAAGCGACGGGACAACATACCTACAGTACCATATAAGTGTTGCTTAATGAATATAATAGCAATCATCGAAGATGAATGTTAGACTTGATATGGATGCGTCCACTGGTAATATCACGGGAGGAATGACATCCGTCCAGAGTGACTTTGTTTCTACGCTAAAAGTTGCGGAGCATCAAGTACTAATGGACAGTTTGGACGTTGTTTATGGCTGGATTTTGAGCCCACTCTAGGTTCGCCGGGGGTGATTTAAGACAGTGGGTCGGGTACCTTACAGTTATCTCATTTCAGGGACCTAGCAACTAACAGGGGCCCCAAAGGCCTATCGTCATAGGGGGATTGGAGGGCTCCAGGGCTGTCATTGTCCCCGCCCGCGTGCCCGCGTGGTTGCCCCGTGCTGGGCGCTAGGCCGAGAGGGGCTCAGGTCCAGGGGAGGATTGGGAAGCCGCTTTCGCTTGGCCGTCCCTTTTTTTTTTCCCCTGACGGGGGGAAAAGAGAACCAGCTCAGATGTTGATGGATACTTTGAGTCGGTTGTGATAAAGGTCTTTTTTTGTTTTGAGAAAGAAGCTCCATTTGTGCTACTGCGATCTCCGAAAGCCCTTGAACGAGGCCGACGAATACGAAACCATCCGAATAAACAAAACAAACAAACAATCGATACGATACGCGCGAGCGAGAATTGGAACGTCAAGGTGTATGTATTGGATCTTTTGTTTGGGACAACAAGAACGGACAAGGCAGGACAAGACAAGACAAAGAGTGGGAAATGTCAACGGGGAGACACAAAGTCTGGAGCCACGTTTGTTGGTCTTTGTCAATACTGGACTGCTTGGGTGGACGTCAGGCAGTGACAATCCCAGACAGCTGTTGCAATCTGACAGGCCATTACCGGTCTCCCCTTTGCTTTGAGGAGCTTTGTCCGACGTTCGGCTTGTTGATATCACGAGAGAAAAGAGAGGCTGACAGTTGCGCCGTACACAGGTTGAAACGAAACACAAAAAAATACAACACCTCCTGTATCCATATCTAAACATCACACCACGCCGAGCGCATAACCAACAACTACACGCACCGACACAGCCGCAACCATGGGCGGCCAATTCTCAAAGATGATGGGCAAGATCTTCGGATCAAAGGAGATGCGCCTGCTCATGCTCGGTCTCGACGCCGCCGGAAAGACAACCATCCTCTACAAGCTCAAGCTCGGCCAGGACGTCACCACTATCCCTACTGTCGGCTTCAACGTCGAGACGGTCACGTACAAGAACGTCAAGTTTAACGTCTGGGACGTTGGTGGCCAGGACAAGATTCGACCTCTGTGGAGGCATTACTTTAGCGGTGAGTTGTCCTAGAGACCTGATGGAGGAGAAAGTATGTGCTGATTGTTTGGAATAGGTACCCAGGGTCTCATCTTCGTCATCGATTCGTCTGATAGAAACCGCATGGAGGAGGCTAGGCAAGAACTTCACCGTATCATCAACGATCGTGAGATGAAGGACAGTCTACTACTTGTCTTTGCCAACAAGCAAGATCTTGCAGAGGGTAAGCTCCCCCCCATTGTCTAACGCAGGGATATCTAGGTAGCTGACACAATCGCAGCCATGAAACCCCAAGAAGTCACCGAGGCTCTCCAGCTCTCCAAGCTCAAGGACAAGGTCTGGTACGTGGTGCCCAGTTGCGCCACCACAGGCGAGGGTCTGCTCGAGGGTTTGGCATGGTTGTCCAACAATGTCAAGGCCCCTCCGACTCCGGCTAAGAAGTAGACGAGGACCGAGTCTTGACAACTTTCTTGTTTGACTTGCGATGTTTCTTCGTCTGAGGGCTTTCTTCCATACCATACCATCTCGAACCGATCCCGAACACTTCTTTCTCCCGAACCTGCGCCTCGAGTATTTACCTAAGACGAGCCGATATCAGGAGTCGCAACACACTTGAAGCTGGCAAGGAGAGTATCCCGCCCACCCCATCCTCTGGATCACAGCAGCCCTCCTCCTATTAAGGAGATTCACTCAAACCTCCCAACCTCCTCACACACCAATTCCAACAAACAACCGCCGAATTTGCTGAAATACCCGACTGTTATCTATATCTTGCTTTAATTTTCGTTTTCCCCAACTGCCTGGGGGTGTGGAGGAATGGTCGTAGCATGTGGGGAGGGCCAAGATCATAATCTGGGGGGAGACGGAGGGGACAGGCAGTTAGGAGAGAGAAAGAAGAGGAAGAAGAAAGATAGGCAGCGTATGTGAGGCACGTCTGAGTCCTCGAGTTTTTTTGTATCGTTTTTGTCCTGTCTACATCTTTGTTATTTTTTTAATGTTTTACATCATATCGTTTTTTTGGTGAAAGATTTCTATATCGTTTTTAAAGAAGTTAATCACCGCTTTTATGTATTCTTGTCTTAATGATATGTCACCCTTTTATACTTCTTCAATGGGGTTCTTGCTCTTGATGTGATTTGGGTGATGGGTAGAGACGTGGAGTCTGGGGATGTCGAGCGATATGGATGAGCAGACGAAATGCGGTAGTTGAGGGGATACATGAAGAAAGGCAGATGGTAAACTCCCAAGTTGTGTTATCCCTTTGCTTCCGACATGGCAAGTCCTCTTTCATCTAGCATTTACATGTCCTTGACGTGCGTGGACTCTTGGTGATACCCATTTCCTTCCTCAATGCCCTTTTTTGCTGTATCGAGACTCGTTTGACCATCTACAGTGAAGGATGGACACGAGTTTATCGCACCTTAAACTTAAAGAGAGGTCGCTTGTCTCCCCTCTTCAATCGATATGAGTTAGGCTTGCATGAATTGGTCATGTCATCGGATCATGCTGTAGAGATTATGAATAGACATCAATTCTGTACCCAAACGCCGGGTATACGCTCTAGCAACTACTCCTCCCGCCGGACCAAGGTTGGATGCAAAGTTGGCCAACCATAAACAATATACACCAAAGTCAACCCAAAACGCCGTTCTATTCCTGTCTTCCTGCCCATATATCCCTATGGAAATGCTTCAAATTAGATACCATTGATTGATGAGACGGCGGATCCTTCGCTGAGACTCGGTCACAGGCCTTCGTGGATCCTACTCCTTCAATCTCTTGGCTGGCCGTATAAGAGAGTCGTCAGGCAGTCCGCTTCGCTTGGTTCCAGGGAGACTGCTAGTCCTGATATCGTTGTCGTCCTGGCTCACGCGTCGGCACGGGTATTCGTTCTTGCATCCCTCGAAGCAGTTTGCGCTTACACGATCGCCGGTGCTGAAGAAGGGCGACTGGAGAGCTTGGGCGGCGGTTAAACGTTTTGTGGGATCGTACTCGAGGAGACCGGCCAGCAGCTTGTAACCTTCCTGGCCGAGAGAAGCAAGTGGCGGATTGCCGCTGGAACCGGGGGCGCCGGCGTGAGAGATGGTGCTGAAATACCATTTTTCAAGGTTTGAGCCGCCCGATGGAGGTGGGGGCGGATTGCGAGAGCCGTAGTGGCTATGGTGGTGAGGATGGTGATGGTGGCCATGATGACCGTGGTGATTTGAAGCCATGGAGTTGGCGAGGGTGTTGAGCTGGTTGTATTCGGGCATAGTTGGGAGGAGGGGCCATTTGTCCTTTGTGGGCACGCCCATGATTTCGATGATCTTTTGCATCTGGTTGCGTTGGAAGGGAACTGTCTTTTTACTGTCCATCTTGGCTTCCTCCCCTTTGAAGATCGGCCGCAAGGACAACAGCTCGGCAAAGATGCAGCCAACGGCCCACATGTCTATGGCGGGTGTATAGTGGTAAGATCCGAGGATGAGTTCCGGAGCTCGATACCAGATGGTAACGACTACCTTGTCTCCACTGAAGAGTGAGTGCAGAGGTTTGTCGAAGCGACGGGCAAGTCCCAGGTCACCAATCTTGACTTCGCCTGACGAAGTGACCATGATGTTGGCGGGCTTGAGATCACGGTGCAGGACCCAGTTGGTGTGAAGGTACTGACAGCCGTTGAGAAGTTGGAACATGATGCTCTTGACCGTGGCCGGAGGTATCGGATGTCGTGGTTGCTGCGTATGATGATGGATGATCTGCAACAAATCGTGCTCGGCGTATTCGAATACCATAAAGATACACTTGTCCTCGAGCATAATTTCGCAAAGACGGATAACATTGCCATGGTGGAGTTCGCTGCATAGACTCATCTCACGGATCGCACTCTGAGAGATACCTGTGTAGCTGATCTGCTCTCCCTCCTTGTCGGGCTTGAACTTTTTGATGGCGAACTCGCCGACGGGCTTGCCATTGCGGCCGACAGCCTTGTAGACTCGTCCATAGGTACCGGAACTGATGAAACCGATGATACGATATCGGTCTGTGATTCGGACCTTGGGCTGATATCCGGTAGACCGGTCGTGAGGTTCTACATGACGTTTTTGGTAAGCGTGAGCAGGGAAACCGAGGCCAATATGAGGGCGGAGAGGCATCGCCGAGTATCAAAAGGGCTTGTGGTCTTGAATCTCGCTTGTCGAGGTGACGAAAGGTGCGTTAACCACTTGGCATTGGCACAAATGTTGAGGGTGAGACGATGATGATGAATGAGCTCAAGGACAAAGACCAAAGCTAGCGAGGTCCACAAGCGGTGATGAACAAAGTAATCAAAGCAAGCTCAGGCCCCAACGAGAACTGTAAAAAGCAGAAAACAAAACTGATATTAAGACACTGAAAAAATGATGACGAGGACAATGCAAGACAAGACGCTCAGCCCGGTGAAAAAGAGGTAAAGTTGTTGATAATTCAGCCGAGCCGAAGTCGAGTCAGGCAAGTCGTTATTCAAACTCGACACCTCAGGTTGATCATTTGCCAAACTAGGAAAGTATGCGGCGCAACACTGAATGAAGCGGCAAAACAGCCCGCACAAAAGAAAGTGAAAGGAAAGATTGGACGTGAATCTCAGTCGAAGAGACAAAAGAATTGTGTAGGTAGAAATGGCGAGACTGGAAGGACACAAAGAGGAAGCCGAGAGGGAAGAGATGCGAATGCGAGCCAAGGATGGTAGGTAGCAAAAGGGACACCGATACAGGAGACAGGGACCAGTCAAGATGAATAGATAGGCGAGATGGGCTTGAGATTGGAAACTTGACAGGTATAAAGAGAGTAAGAAGGAATCAATCACTAACCTTCAAATGTCGCTTGAACACTCCGCTTCAACGTCCCCCTGACGGCGCCCAAGCCAACGGATCCCGGGCCCGATGCCCCCGTCGGCGGATTCGTTACGCTCATTTACAGTAAGGTACCGGACAACGGAGCGGCCCTTCCGGGAATGGTTTATGAATTGGATTGTGCGTGCTGTGCTGTAAGCGGGAACAAACAGTGGGAGATGATTTGCGAGTGGAGGTCCCCGTCCCGTTGATCACGGCAAAAAAGAGATGCGCCGCACCCACTCACGGCCAAGGCGACGGCGACGGCGAGACGCGAGTGGTTGTTCAAGTTCTCTGTTTCAGCTTCTGTATCGCTGGGGGAAAAAATACTTCCCCGCGCGGGGAAAATAGTGCAGCAATAGATGGAATAAATCCCCCAGATAGGATAGGACGAGATACTCCAGACCAACCCGAATCGTGGAGTTGCGGGAGGCAAACGCGGGGGCCGACGTTAGGTACTGCAGCCCAGCGTTAAGTCTCACTGCAACAGCCCGCAGCGCCAGTGGCACCGTCTGCCGTCTTTTTTTCTCTGCGGCGCGGATCTCTATCTCTCGGAAACGAGACAGAGGAGGTAAAGCGATATGCGCGATATGGGTCGTGCGGAGTTCGGATTGTGGAGTTTGTTTTTGCTGGGGTGAGGATTGTAATAAATTGGATTTCGCTTATGAATGAGTCGCGGGTATAGATTAAATGCTTGTTGTTTCTCAGATGGTCGCTGTTGATGCATTGATGAGATGCGACTGGGTGGAATGTGTCTGGTTCAATCGAGATCTTGCCTTGTGTTCCAGAAGTCTGCGACAGGTTGGGTGATGACTAAGCCCAGTTTGGATATTAAGGTCCGTCTTGGTGATGGCTTCAGAAAGTTTTTAGAATGGAGGTTGAGCAGGCCAATTCTCAATTTCTGTTCTTGGTGGTACTCTATGCCACATGATATTTCCACCATGATAAATACAGAGGTGCTCACATCCCCCGGAATATGACAGCACCGCACTCAATGATAAAAAAACGTCTTTTCTTGCTGTCTACCTTGCACTAAGCTTGCACGTCGCAAAATCAATTCACCCCCCTCATCTATCAATCGCTTCAGAAGCTCATCTATCGCGGTCCTAGCTTCTCAAGTACCCTAGGACCCTCCTCCTCCCACTCCGCCTTGGTAACCCACATGCTCTCCTTGTCCGCCATAATGTTGGCCAGCACCGCACCACCCAGGAACACCATGTGCCGACGTCGTGGGGGATCCTCTATCCGCACCTTAAACTTGCTCAGTCGCTCAGGGTTGCCCTGCAGGGCCCTTGTCAGCCAGAGCTGCTTCAGCTCCTTCTCCAGTCGCGACGGCAGACCCGGGTACATGCTGCTTCCACCAGACAGGACGATTGCCTTGAACAGCGAAGAGCGGATGTCGACGTCGGCGGATTGAATCGTGTTGAAAAGGAACTCGCCCAGACCGGGTGACTCGCTGTCCACGAGGTGAGGCTGGAAAAGACACTCGGGGGCCTCGAAACGCTCGCTACCCACGCGGATCACACGTCCGTCCGGCAGCGTGTAATCCTCCACGAGCACGGTAGTGTCCTCGCTCAGGCGCTTGTCCAGCTCGAGGTCGTATGAAACGTAGCATAGCTTCTCCTTGATCTGGCGGACGGTCTCGAAATCGGCAGTTCGGTTAAGAGCGTAGCCGCGGCGCAGCAGCAGCTTGATCAGGTTGCGCGTCACGTCTCGGCCGGCAACGTCTAATCGCTTCGTAAGGTGGTTGAGGACCACAGATTCGTAGACGGGGACAATGTGTGTGACACCATCACCAGAGTCGACCACGACACCAGAGCTTAGACCTACACCGTATCATTAGCTCCAATTTGCGCTTACGAAAGCTTCTAAGCTCCTGCAAAAACTCACCTTGAGCGTACAGAGCCAGAACGGCCTGAATTGCAACGTAAACACCACCGAATCCATATCTATCGAACATAACCTCGCACATCTTCTCTCGGTTCTTGAGGGGGTTCATGGGCGGCTCCGTCAAGAGAATCTTCTGACCCTCAGGATTCACCTTGAGCTTCTCGAAGAAAGTGTAGTCCCAGAGGTGCTCCATGTCATCCCACTTCTTGACGATGCCGTTCTCCATGGGGTAGCTGATCTGAAGCATTGTTCGGGCGGCGGCGGCCTCGTCACCGCACATAATGTCCTTGATCACGACATCGCTGTCGGTCTGCTCCTCGGAACGCAGGATCGGTCGGCCAACGATGGAAGGGTATTGATGCTCGGGGAAGTTCTGCGCGGCATATCCGACCTTGAGGAAACCGGTTCCTCCGTCGAGGACTAGGCGGTAGACAAGAGGTCAGCTTGCGGGTGTCAGGGGCTGGGGGGAGCTTCTAGAGCTCGACAGTTGAGATCCGAAGCTTACCAATGGGTGGGGGGTTAGCCATTATTGCGATAGCCCACGGCGGGAGATGTGTATTCTGAGGTTGTGAGGCCGAGGAGGTGTCGTGTTGCTATCACCAGCAGCTCAGCTTAGAGGAGGTTGAGGTGGTCGTCAGTAGTGGGGTTGGCGTGGCCGACCGTCGTCAGAGGTGGCTGAGGCGGATCACGTGGCGCCCCGCGATGCTTGAACGACTCCATTACGAGTGCCGTCATTTAGAATGACTCCCCGCTCAAGGAACAGTTTATAGACAATATCGGATTTTACAGCTAGAATAGTCTTTAGACTCGCGTCGAGATATAGGCGCACTCTTTTTCATCAAGTTGCAAATTCTAGGTCCTCCTCATCATGTCCGAGCTCCGTTTCCTCCGGCGGAATCTCCGCATACTCGTCCTAAACCCCAACTCATCCACAATCATGACAGACGGCATGGCCAATGCCATACGCCAAATGTCACTATCAGACGTATGACTTAACAAGAATAAATAGACATTTGCACTTCCACAGGCTGATGGTCACAAAAGTCAGTTGAGATATATACCTACACTGCTCCTCCACACTCTGCTCCTGGGAGCATCAACGACAAGGAGGGCATCGACCGCAGTACCCAGGCAGTCCTGGATGACCCTAAGATTGAGGAGGAGCTTGAGTCGGATAAGTACGATGCAGTCCTCGTCGCATGTTTCAGCGTCCACTGCCTGGTCTCCAAGCTGACCAGGTATCGCCATCTCGCTGTTACGGGCATCTTTGAAGCGAGTATTCTTACATCTCTGTCACTCATGTCTGCGCCAGACAGTGCTGGAAAATGGGGTATCGTGACTACTGGAAAGTTCTGGGAGGATCACTTATCCGATGGCGTCAAGAATTTCCTCGGCCAGGAAAAGAAGGGCGTAAATAACAAGTTTGCCGGCGTTTTCTCGTCCGGTCTCACTGCAGGCGACTTTCACACAGTTCCACCAGAACAGGTCAAGGAGAAGCTAAAGGAAGCAACGCGGCAACTTCTCTCTGCAGGACAGGTATCAGTTGTGGTTATGGGATGTGGTGGTATGGCTGGTCTGGAGGATATTATCCGCTCGACCGCCGTCGAGATGTATGGCAAGGCCGATGGTAACCTTGTCTACATTGTTGACGGAGTCAAGGCGGGCATCATGCAGTTAGAGCAGATGGTTCGCAGCAAACGAGCTTTTCGGTAGATAAGCCATCGCCTCGTTACGCCTGTCGAGCCATTTCTGCAAACGTCTAGAATATGTTTTGCCTTGAATACACGAGTGATGATCAGTACTCCCAACAATGTGCTCAAATTCCGTCAGGTCATGTATCAATCATTCGGCCACGTGCCACTCATAATGAAAATTTGGGCAGCCGGTCAAGTATCTTCTGGGCAGCATGTCCTCAGTCAACGCGTCTCGTCCTGCCCCAAACCTCGTCGGCGTCCTTCTTGCCCTTTGTTTCGGGCACGTTCCAGAAAACAAAGATGGCGGATCCAGCAGCCAGACCTGCAAAGATGAAGTAGACCCATCCGGCGCCACCCAGCAAGTTGTTGAGGGCCGTATTCACGATAGGGAAGAATTGAGCCACAAGGAATGTGGCTACGTAGTTGGCGGCAAGACACCAGCTCTGCGTAGCACCGACAGCTTCTTGCCCAACCAGCTCAGAGGCAAGGAGGAATGGTACTGGGCCAAGACCAACGGCAAAGAAGCCGACAAAAACCACAACGGCAATGGCCGAGAGTATCTTCATTCCCAACACGATCGATAGAGCTAGGACAAACGCACTGGTTCCTTGGCCGACGATGGATGCGAGCAGACAAGTCTTGCGACCGAGCCGATCGGGAAGAGGAGCGCAGGCGACGGTTGTGACGAGGTTTACGACGGAAATGAGAATGGTAAGAAGTGCCGACGAAATAGGTAGTAGGTCGGCAAGGAGAGAGACAGAGTACATGATGATCGAGTTGACACCGCAAAGCTGTTGGACAAACATGATGCCAACCACAGCGACGATGGCAGGCCTGTATAGAGGATCCTTGAGGACCTCGAAGAAACCGAGGTGTTCAACTCGGTTTTTGGTAGTCGATTCAGAGGCGCTATCCGCTTGGAGGAGCCCATCCTCCTCGGACGCATCACGTTCGTCCGAGTTCCAAGACTCGGTCTCCTCGAGGATGTCGTATCCGTTGCCACGAATCCTCTGCAGTGTCCGTTTAGCCTGTGTCGCATTTCCTTGCGCAGCCAGCCATGATGGACTTTCAGGTACAACAAAGAGACCCAAGGTCTGGGCTGTCGCAATAAAGACTCCAGCTCCAAGGATCCATCTCCAAGCAGTGCCGTAGCTTAAGAAGTATCCCAAGGTTTGGACCCCGAGAATACCTACATTGATGGAGATCTGGGTCATGAAGCCAAACAGGCCGCGTTCATTGGGTGGCGCAATCTCGCTGATGTATAGAGGAACCACGACAGTCGAGGCTCCAGCACCGATACCGGAAAAGAGGCGGCCCAGTGCCATGACAAAGACGCTCCCAGCGAGGGTCTCAACAACAGCCCCAAAGAGGTATAGCAAGCCAGTTATGCGCATCACAGGAAGACGACCGCGCCGTGAAGAGAGCGGGCCAGAAGTCAAAGCTCCTAGTAGACCTCCCAAGGTGAATATTGACGATATAGTCGCAAAGGCGGCCTCGTCCATCTGAATGCAGTGGGACAAAAAGCCATGGTCTTCGGTCGGTTTCTTGGAGGCGACCATTCCTTTGATCTTGGCGAGGGTGGATATGGATTTCTTGCGGCAGGTAATAACATCTTGGGGCGCATTGAGCTCGGCCTAGAGAATGGTCAGTTATGTTCATAGAGGTCCTTTGCGCAGCGACGTACCAAGTGGAAACCGAATTGCAATGACCCCAGTGTCGAGATGGCAATAAGCAAGATCAGATATCCGCTGATATCGCGGAGTCTGAAGCCTGAGCCGGCCATATTCGCGGTCGGTTTGCGGGTGTTACTGAGAATTGCGAATATACTGAGGGATGTTGAAGGAAGAAGAGAGTCGAGCTGAGGTTAAAGGTGCTGATGACCTGGGGTAGCTTGCCATGGGGTGGGTCCACGTGCTGGGTGGCTTGGGTGCCCCTGTTTGCCCTGCCCGCAATGGGCATCATGCTAACTGTAGGGAGTTGAGGTTGGAATGTGTTTTCTGAATCCGGATAATTGGTTAAGTATGGCCCTAATTGTGGATTTTTTTAATTGAATCTAGATCGTGGCTCTTGATTGTCTGGAAAAGGACTTACTCTAGAGACCAGCGACAATTGGGTTTCATCTACCTGAACTGCCTACGCAAAGAACTCACAAATCTAATCATTATATTCATACAAAAATCAGGCCACACTCCTACAATCTTTCCTAAAATCATCATAAGAGTGGAAGAAGGATAGGTCAAGCTATGTTAAATCCGAATTATTACAAACCTCCATACTCTGCATGATTCGGCGGCGTACACATTGCTTAATGATGACACATATCACTACCGATACAGATAGCAACAAAGACTTCTTGAGATTCAACTGATGTTTGTATTTGTGTAAGTTGGAGTGCCATATAATTCAATTCGAATCTCGTATCTGTTCCGCCAGAAGTTGTCTCAAACAACCATCTGATAAGCTAGCGTGAACCCGTATAGAAGCTTAGTTCTGCCCAACCTTACCGCTGTAATATCCTTAAATACATATGTATGCTCAATCGACTTGTTTGTTCTTTGTTAAACTTTCACACCCTTATCTGTGATTCGCTGTGTCTGGAGATCAACAAACGTTTGTTATTTGACGAACCAGTATCATGTCCGTGATGTCGAACCAAGACGAGAAGTCGCTGTACTTTGAAGAACGTAACAAAGACCAAAATGAATCTGTGATATTCTTACACGGCGCTGGAGGTAGTCATATCGAATGGAAATTGGTTGCTGGTCAACAATCGTTGGCATCTTATCATCTAATTCTGGTCGACCTGCCTATGCACTCAGGATCTCGCGACGTCGGACCCTTCACCCTCGATACGGCTTCTAATGAGGTGTGCAAGGTTATTCTAAAACACGCCCATGGTGGAAAAGCACATGTTGTTGGCTTTTCCTTGGGCGCCTTTGTTGCCTTGGTCCTCACAGCGCGTCGTCCAGATGTTGTGCTCTCAACATTCGCTACAGGTGGATATCCGTATAAAGGACTTTTCAAATGGGCCATGGCACGACCAACAGTGATGGGGATCGTCAACACTATCCAGAATATCCCAGGCTTGACAGAGATGGCACTGCGGAAACAAGGAATTGATTATGAAGAGTGGATGGCCGAGGTGGAGAAGAACAAATCACCAGAGAGAAGCAGAGATGTGAACAAAGAGCTCAGTGCCTTTAGCATGGATCAGGTGCGGGTTGTTGCTGATTCTGGAGTGAGGACTTGTGTTATTTCAGGCGGTAAGATGGATCAAACAGAATCCATTCAAGAGATGGGAGTGGTGCTCAAAGAAGGAGGACAAAAGAAGGGAGTTGAAAACGAGGCTGTCGTTGTGCGAAATGCATACCATCCCTGGCATTTGCAGTTGCCAGAGTTATTCGCTGCTGGAGTTGATGCCTGGGCTCGGGGTCAAGAGCTGCCCACGGGATTTGAGATATTATAGCCGGGCAGTTTCCGCAGTCTTTTTCTTGTAGTGATGCATTCACCATATGGGTATCTTACTCCAACGTAGCGTTTCTGATCATCTAGCTGTCAGCAGGGATTAGAAGTACCCCATTAGGCAGAAATGCAAGGCAAGGCTCCTTCTTTGCAATGCGTCACAAAATCCATTGGCAGGAAGTCGCATGATGCCCCATCGCTCAGCCTCACCTATCGTGCGGGGCTTTATGAAAGAGAGAGGTCTCTACCCAAACACGATGTAAAGAAACCATCTTACATCCTGACAACCTCCATCAGTTATTTGCCGCGTGGGCACGACACCATGGCCGATCCTCTCTCTTTGGCAGCCAGTATAGCCGGCCTGATTTCACTTGCCGATGTCGCCTTCAAATGCGCCTACAAATTTGTCAGAGCTGCCAAGGATGCCAAGGATGATATCCTGAGTCTTGCCGACGAGATCAACAACCTCGCTAGTGTGCTGCGAGTCCTTGGAGCTCTGGCATCGGACTTGGAGGCCGACGGAGAGCAATTTGATCCAACATTGAGGAATCACTACTTGAATCATTGTTTCAAGACTCTGACCCGTATTGAGACAAGAGTAAAAAAGGCTGCAGACAGCTTCTCCCGCTCTAAGTTAGAAGGCATCTATCGACAGCTCAAATGGCCTTTCTCTTCATCCGAAACAAAAGATCTGCTGGCTGAGCTCTCTCGCCACAAGGAGACCATTAACGTTGCTTTGGCTGCCGACTCGATGCGCAAGCTTCAACTATCGCTATCCAAATCAGATGAACTGGGCAAGCAAATCTCAGCTATTGGTGAGGTGGTGAGAAAGATCGAGATCAACACTCTCATAGACGTCAATGATAAGAAGCAACGCGTTCTCGACTATTTCATGAAGAGAAACCCGCAGCCCAGCTTAGAAACGAGCATTAGATTGCGACATTCGATGACGGGATTGTGGTTGACTGAGTCACCAAATTTCGTTCGCTGGCTCGACACACCCAGCTCTAAGCTTTGGCTGACTGGTATACCTGGCGCAGGAAAGACTGTCCTGGCAGGCTCGGCCATTCAAGAAGTGCTGTCTCGCAGTTATTCTACCCAGGGAATCGGTGTGGCGTTCTTCTTTTGCGACTACAAGGACTCTGCTACCTGGCAGACTGTCAATATTCTGGGTGCGGTGGCTTCTCAGCTTGCCCGCCAGAACAACGAGGCATTTGACACCCTCAACCGATACCACGAGGATTTGAACCCGCCCAGAGGCCTTCCTCAGACGCCAGATCCAGACGAGCTGCGAGCCCTAATCAGTCGTATGTCCGAGCTTTTTGGCCAAACCATCATCGTCATTGATGGTCTGGACGAGTGTGGTGACTGCACTGACGATGTGCTTGACATGTTGATACAATTAAACGATTATTCCGAGGGGACCTCGTTGGCTATCTTCAGCCGCGACCACTTCAACATCCGTGTGCAACTTGAGCAGGACTTTGAAATATTTCCCATTGCGGCACATACAAACGACATTCAACTATATGTAAATTCTGAAATCGAGAAAAGGATTCGAACCAAACAACTGCAGCTTGCCAATATGGAAATAAGGGAGGAAATCCAGGAAGTTCTTGTAAGACGAGCTGATGGGATGTAAGTTTTGCTATTATTTTGCAAGGTTTGAGCTAAATCAATACCGAAAATAGGTTCAGATGGGTAGTATGTCAATTAGACTACCTTTGCGAATGTGCTCATGACGAAGAGCGCCGTGAGGCCTTGAACAAGCTTCCGCCAGACTTGCCTGAGAGCTACCGCCGTCTTCTTGAGCGAGTCAACCGTTGCTCCCCCAGAGTTCAGGAAATAGTACAAATGTGCCTTCACTTCATGACTTTGACCAAGCCGAGATTGACAATACTCGAACTCCGGCAGGCTGTCTCAGCTCCCAGCGCGCCAGGCGAGATTCTAAGCGAGAGCAACACCGTTTCGGAACAGGAGATCACCAGAAGATGCAGTAGTCTTATACGGAAGTCCGAAGACGGAGTATACTTTGAATTTGCTCACTTCTCCGTTCAAGAATTCCTTGAGGACAAAAACGCAGTGTCATGTGCGGTTGGCCTCGAGAAATATTGGATTTCGGATTCAACAGTACGCTCCCTGCTTGCTGAGCAGTGTCTTCGATTCCTGCTGCTCAAAAATTTCGGTAAACTACCCACGGAATTTGAAGGCCTTGCTGCTGTAGTTCATGCGAGAGACGACAACTATCCGTTTTACAGGCATGCTGCTGTCGAATGGATTAAGCTTACCGAAGATGGGCTCGACGACTCGACGATTTTGGCCCTGGTCGGATCTTTGTTCCAGCGATCTAAGCATGCTAATTTTATATTCTGGGCTATCGAGGTCCTGGAGCGTGTTATCGCTGACACTAGCATCTGTAATGTATCTGAAGATGCCCAAGAACCTGATCGACAAGCATGGGGAATTGCAACGCACTCATCGTTCAGGCCACTTCATATGGCGGCTGCCTTGAATCTCCCTGAGATATGCGGCTTGCTTCATGAAGACGAGCCAAGCGCCAACCACATATTCAACTCTGCCAGCTGTCTCGACCTTGCGCTGGTATCTGTGCTTGCAATCCCCGGCATGGCAAGCCTTCGCGGTTACAAGAAGGTGGAGTATGGAATTGCCAATACAGCCAGATACCAATTCTTGCCTTCATCCAAGCGGCGAAATACAACGATTGATTATCTTATCAAAGCCGGAGAAAAGCCTTCAGATCGCTCCCTTTCTCCAAATACAGTATCTGTGTTTTCTATTACCTGCATCTTCGCCGCGGTTTTCAATGACTTGACCCCCGTTACAAGTATCCTGTCCTGCAACATCACCCCACTAGGGTCTGAGATTCAGATTCTTGATGACTGGATAAAGTCAATAGATGCTTTTGATCCAATGGCGGAACTATCGAGCCGTACACTCTTGCAATATCTTGATACGACAGACGCCTTAAAAACCGAATGGGGCAAGGAAATTGGATCTACTGTATTGAACTGGGCTCTCATGAAGAGCTTTTCGTTTGCGAACGACCCAAACTTGAGCGGAACTGGTATCTCCACGTCGAAAGATGCCCTTCTCACCCGCCTCTTCTCAGCCATCTCCAGCGACAATGCCGATTTGACCGCCCATTGCCTTTCGGATGACCGACTCGACAAGCATACTTCATATACGGATGAAGGTTATACACTTTTGCATCTGGCTGTCATTAATAACGCCTTTGAAGTATTCAAGCTTCTAATGGCCGAAGGCTGTGACCCCTATGCACAAACCGTTCGAGGTGACATGCCAATCCATTATTGCGAGCGCAGATACGGTCCGCGCCCCTTTAAAGTTTTCAAGGATCTAGAAATCTCTCTTTTGAGCCAGAACAAGAGTGGCTGCAATATCTGGCACCTTTGGGTTATCGATGAGCCCATCGATTATCAATTTGCCTCTGACATGTTTGAGCTGGATCCTGAATCGACGATACTCGGCTTACAGGCGAAAACTACCCAGGACGATACACCACTGACGCTTCTTTTCAGATATGCTGGGGCAATTCGTAACGGTGGCCATATGAGCAAAGCTAAGAGTCTGACTTTAGAATGCTCTCGGATAGCAAGTTTATGGCAGAATTATGCCAAAGTATCAAACAAGAAAACAGACCTGGAAAGTACGCCAGCGACCAACAAGGCCGTGGAAGACAACCCGGAATTTCAAGCTATGATCAACACCGACCGCGTGGCTTTGTATAACTTTGGTCCCTATATCACCTTGGAGGACATTAAGCTACTCATGACTCTTTATCCGCAAGCAACCAGCTGCAGGGTTGAGGGTAAACTACCGATTGAACATTACATCATGTCTATACTGCGAGGAGATGTAGTCCTCACGGAAGGGATAGTCGAAGCTCTCTTCCCCCAGAACATTATGGAAAGTCAATCAGGTGCAGAACAGACTCTGTGGAGCTTCGCTTGTAGTATCGCAAGCCAGACAAATTATAGGCCAATCTATGAGGGATGGAATGCCAGTTACGACAAGGAGAGCTCGCTTAATGCTGTTTTGTCAACCATGCTCCGGCTCGGCGCGATGAAAGCTCACGAGCGTCAGTTGAAACAATCTGGGCTGGTGCCACTCCTTGCTAAGTTTAGAGCAAGTCATCCACACATAGACAACCTTGACAACTGCGGTTACCCATCTTTGTCGATGATCCGCGAGGTTAGCCTTCATACCGAGTTCTGGGCTGGGTTGAAGGACTTGGAGTCTACCTCGCGTTTATTCCAGGCTGCCATCCACGAAGGAGATCTAGAAATGGTTCGAATCCTCTTAAAACACAAGGTTAGCCCGAATATTCGAGCCCATGGACACTCGCCCATTGAAGTCGCTTTTGATGCCTCTACAGCACTCCGCATCTGTAGCTCCGAGGACGGAACCGCTTTATTCAAAGAACTTATTAAGCAGTCCAACAACGAAGATTTGAAACAGATATCTCCAACTGATAACAAATCATCACTTCTGCACAGGCTTGCTACATCTGAAGAGGCGAGTAGTATACTTTGGTTAGCGGAAGCCCTTGTGCAGCGAGGATTGGACATCAACCAAGTAGGATCTGGCTACAGAGCAGAGTCTGCCCTCACCCACCACCTTCGCGAATCTTCTTTCCAATTTGTCGAGCTATTTCTGGGACTAGGCGCTAATCTGTCAAATAACGGTCAATCGCCTTATCATGCTATATACCTGGCCATTACCCAGGATAATGTGGCTTTTCTGAGAACCGTTTTGGCTCACGCAAACAAGACGGCCATGCCAGTCAACTGGAATGTTCCGGTAGACTTTGACATTGAGCCTTTCGACCAGAATGTTCGTATAACGCAGGGGAATGCAGTTCACTTGGCGTCTGGCAAAGGCAGTACCAACTGCCTTGAGTTTTTAATCGACGAGGGTCTAGTGACACAAAATTCGGCGTCGACCGAGGGGTTTACACCAGTACATGCTGCAGCTTTCGGGGGTTTTACAACAGCTCTACAGCTTCTACTTACCAATGGTTTCAGTGCTACTACTGAAAGCCAATTTGGATACACTCCGCTTCATATGGCCGTACGAAGTGGAAGTCTGCCGGCAGTTGAATGCTTACTTGAGCATGACGCCTCAGATTCCTTCGATGCATTCGGGAAGACATCGAGAAGGCTTGCCTCGGAGCTAGGATTCACTACTATTGTTGAACTACTGGACAAGGCAACTGAGGGTGGAGGGAAGCCACGCCTAGATATCCAGAAAAGAGGCCTGTCAAGACAACAGACCAAACGCCTTACAATGGCTTTTGAACAAGCCGTTAGGGAAGGCGATTACGACACTTTAGAGATGATCGTGAGCTCGGGGAACTCAATCGACAATCCTTTGTGTTCGGGCGAGGGTGGATCTGCATTGATACTAGCCCTAGAGCTACAGAATTGGAAAATTGTCCAGTGGCTCTTGGACCATGGAGCAAGTACACTTACGGCGAAATATACGAATGCAGTCGAAGACAGTGTAATCGAGATCGCATCTGCTCGAGCTGAGAGGAATGGTCTATTGCCAAAGCTGCTAGAGATCTACCTTGGGGAAGGGGGCGACCTGATTTCCGGCGATGACTTCCCCTTCCACGATGCCGTATGGAACCATAATGACCAGGGGCTTGAGTATCTACTTTTGACCATCGAGCTCCCGTTGAAATACAATTGGTAAGAACAGCCTTGATTGTTGCCTTTGATGGGTTTACTGAACATACTAGGCATAACCGTCAAATATCCTCTCGTCAAGCGTTAGGAGCAATACTGAATCGTCAGTCACTGTCTGTATTTAGTTGCGAGACTAGTTGGCGGTCTGGGAGACATTGCGCAAGCACAACGCCATTGCATATTGCCTCTTGGCTTGGAAACAAGTCAGCAGTGTCTCTTTTGGTTCGGAAAGGAGCAAATATTGACGCACCTGATGCAAATGGCTGGACGCCGCTGATCTACACTCGATCTGCTGATATGGCACAGCATCTGGTATCACTCGGGGCTTCGACAGCAACAGTTTGCAGATGCGGGTCACTTCCAGCCCTAATCAGTTGGTTCGGGGCCCAATTATTTTGCGAACTCTATCCTGTACTCTTTTCGAGGATGCCAGAGGAGTTTTTGGCCACTTCACCTTCGCGGCAATTTCCAATGGGATGCGACAATCTATTGCTTACACCCGAGTGCTTGAAGAGGTTATATGGGCTTAAGTACTATTTGGTGACCGAGAACGAGGCCGGCCGGAGTCTGATGCATTGCATCATGTGCGAGCATGATTTATCAGGTCTGATACTTGACAGCGACCAGGGTCTGAATCGGACGAGCCCGTTTCCGTGGCACTTGGAATGGCGCCCTTTTGCCAGCCTCGCATTTCTAGCATCGGCCTTTGAACTCTTTCGAGAAAAGGTACCGTCCGACACTTTCCGGAGAGTTTTGAATCTTGAGCCATCCCGCGGCTGGAGCCCTTTGTGTCGTGCTGCTTCTTTGAATCTTGTTGATATAGTGGCGAATTGCTTAGAAATGGGTGCGGATGTTGATTTTGAAGGTTGTCCATTCGGATCAGCTGCCATGATTGCAAGTGTTTGTGGGAGTCTCGGTGCTTTGAAGATTCTTGTTTGCAATGGAGCATCAGTATCGTACACCCGCGGGGACAGGTCCAGGAGTTGTTACTTGCAGGCTGGGACGGAAGAAGTGAGAGCATGGCTTCTCTCTGGGCGATTTAGGGACCAGTTGAGAATCAGGGACCGGGAAGAGTCTGAGTATGCGGAAGAAGTGGCTTTCTGGAGCGGATTCGTTCAGGCGAAACTGAAGCTGTACGGTAAGAGAGCGCGAGCTCCTAGGGAGTCTTTGTTGGATTATGCAAAGAGACTGGCCAAGATAAAGAAGAGTTGGGAAGGCAAGGTTGTGCCTATTTATGTTGAATCTTTATAGTCGGAATCGAAATCGAATCATGGCTCGGGGTCGGTATGTGGATCAAATCCAAAGGCAGGGCTAGAATCGGGATCAAAAACCATATCAGAGCTGGAGCCGAACTCATAGTCAGATTGATATCACTTCCGACCAAGACTGGATCAAGAATGATGTTGTAAGTTGGTTACTGACGAGATGGCAAACCGAAAAACAGGATTTTCATGATGATGATTATCAGTAGTTTACGACACTTGGTAAGTCATGGTAGCTTTGCATTGAGATCTCAGCTTCGTATTTTTTCGATAATATTTTTCCAACGCATTCAAATACAAAAGAATTGAATTTCCGTTCCCTTTTTACTGGATAGATGGATAAATCGACAGGAACCGAGGTAAGGTAGGTTATTGCAGTGCCGTAGCAGTGGTCTGTGTATCTACCGTGGTAGCAAGCGCACTGTTTGTTTATTTGGCAATGCAAACCACGCCGATATCCAAGAAGCGATGATTGACCTTGCAAACAAGCCCAGTCGCGATGGCCAGTCACTTTCATTTCAAATATCGTCGACCAAACGAACGGGCACGCACCCAAATCAACCCAAACAAAAACACCACGGTTACTGCGTTTACAGCTCGTCTTCCGTCCTCCGGTATTATCCAGTCAAGATGAATGGCAAGACGAAAAAAACCTGTTTGCTACAACGATTGCTTCATCAGTTCCTAGGCAGATATGGAAAGAATCCCTTGTATCTCTCACAAGCAACTCAACCAAGTCCCGAGGGCGAAGCCCAGCTTCGTGACGATCCATCAAGGACATCATCATGGAGGTCATCAACGACTGGCGCCAGATTCCGCCTCCGACGCGCGAGATCTTCAACCTAGACGACATCGTCAACCAGACCAATGGCTTCCTCAACGTTGCCGTTCGCATGGGTTTGGTCTCTTTCTCCCTCCACGTCTACCAGCTTCCTGGAGATCGCACCTGTCGTTGGCACTTCTATGTCCACCTCAACGAGAGTCTTCAGTTTTGCGACACTGATGGAGCTTACGCCAGCATCAAGGGTCTCGCTTTGTGGATGAAACCTGTGGAAAACGGACTCGCTGGCGAGTTCACCGTCCGGTTCGTTATCGGACATCGCCCTTTCATGCATCCCATCGCCAACTTCGAGTTCCCTCTCAAGAACGCTAGTCGACCTTATAACGAGAACCTCACAGTCATTGATCTTATCAATATTCTCCAGGGCTCAGCCCAGGGACTTCCGTATGCAGAGAAGGGGAACTTGCTTCGGTTCAACTTCTGGACTGGCCGAGAGGGTTGGACTGGCCACCGAGATGCTCTGTAAGTTCTCACATCGTCCTCCTCCTGTTATAGTTCGAGACTAACGTGAACTTAGTACCCAGTGGATGGTCCGCCTCAACAACACCCAGACCGTCGGGTGGCACTACTTCGACAAGACCACCGAAGACGCTTACTTCGAAGGCGATGTGGAAGCTCTCCAGGAGCCCTCGTTCGACCGCGTCATTGGTGTGACCTTCACTACGGACGGAATTTTCGACAAGGACGGATTCATTAACGTATTGATCACGCCCAGGAGAATTCGCCGGGGAGTCTTTCTCAGTGGAAGAGTGATTCGGGTAACTTCTCAGCACGGTGCTAGTCTGCCCTACGAAGGGCCTGCCTCATGGCCTAGCCCACCTAGCCTGCCTACTTTACCCGACGCGCCTAGTAACTGAAAGAGCAGCGGCAGACATGCTATGTATTCGGAAGGGAACAAGGGATGAACTGTTTTGGACGTCACAGGAAGAGGACCACGTACAACGAATTGCTCCATCGCCATCGCCGGAAAGCGATGCTTGCTGGGGATGAACCAAAGCTGGTCACACCACTACAGGGAGGAATGAAGTGAATTGCTCTCAATGGAAAACGCTACTAGGGAGAAAAGCTATATATACAACCGCTCAGCGGTGAATTGGTGCCACGGATGGGGCAAGCCTGATGTATCTCGGATCTTCGGTATCAATACCAAACATGACCGTAGATGCTCCCGCGCTTCGTGTCTTTGTAGTGTCCCATGGTCGATATCCTATAAGCTCATGATCCCACCAAGGTCCACGCACAGCATGGGCAATTGCCAAGAATCCAGCAGGTAATTGAGGGAGGCCTCTCGTTCGGTTGCGCACAATGTCGATGATGGAGACGGACAGCGACATGAAGAGCATGACCGCGACGGCGATCAAGACACTGCATCGGACGATGTACACTGGTTCTGTGACGTGCTCGAGGGTGTGGACTTCAGTTGTGCCAAAGTATCCCGCAGTACTGATCGATACAATAGCATGGGCCATGTTTCCGAAGAAGTGTCCAAAGTCCTCGGCCGTAGGGATCGAGTATAGGACGTCGAGAGTGTCGTCGACGATGCCGATTTGGTTCCTGTAGATGTACCACGGGATAGCTGACATGTATACATCCAGTGCATCCAAAGCATCTGTATCCAAGGCCGTCTGGTTGTCCCCAGGTGATTTCTCGCACTCTGTCATGATCGTACCATTAAAGGTGCACGAGCCAACATCCCATTTGAGAGATGGGGTACACTTTGTCCGGGATATCCAGTCTGATTCGTCGGTCTGTACCAGACTCTTATCGTCGCCTCTATTCCGGAGGGCGGTCTCGTTGATGTTTGGTATCGATTTGGTAGCGGAAAGAAAGTACGTCGCGCCTGAAGTAGGAATCTTATTTGTGCCGTATTTTGTAGCATTGTTCCAGAATCGAATACGTTGAGAACCTGCTGATAAGAGCTCGATGCTTTCCACGCTGTTGTCAGGGAGGGTAAAGTTGTAGATGGTATTTCCATCTTGTTTGTAAGACGTGTAGTTGACTTCGGTAGCTGCCTCGCAGTGAGCGTCCCAGTCGAAGAATACTAAGCCATCGTAGGTTGTGTTTGCCGAGAATGTCAAATTGTGCGTTGGTACAGGACCTAGGATGCCAGAGTCGACGTTGACAAGTGCACTTTGAGAGACCAAGTTTCCAACGAAGGTATAGACTGCTTGAGACAAGAAGGTATCGTTCTTGGAGAGTGAAGGCCGAAATGCGGTACCTGGATTGCCGCCCATGGCTTTTGATAGGGCAGTGACGTTCGCTGCTGCTGCATCATCTGGCGATATCGGAAGACCAATAACGCCATGGCCCGGTTTGTAGTAGGAATACGGTCCAACAGTGAGGGTTAGTGTACCAACAGGTACAAGCAATGTTCGGGTGAGAATCAAAGCAGCATGCATCAAGCCATACCACCAAGAGTACTTTGCCACAGTTTTCAACGTGAAAATGGAAAAGCTATCACCGATCTCGTCCAGGTCGCGAATCGCGACTGGTTGCTGGGTCGTCAACGCAAAGAGATGCAGTCTGCGAAAGTCGTGTACTACCCACTGCACGAGGACTACCGCCGGGCCAAGAAGGGCTGAGAGTGCCACACCGGAGTAAAGCTGATCAACTGGAAGACTTGCGCCAGTCCTGAAAACACGACGTTTTGAGGCATCGTTGTCCAGCAAGGCTCCGGTATAGGACCAGCCGACGCAGGCAATTGCACCCGCAAAGTAGATACCCAGGATGATAATGTACGCTTTCAAGTAGTTGTCAAGCTTGTACAGGCCCTTGAGCGTGTCGTTCTCGTGATCTGGGGTCGCAACAGGGCGGTCAGAGGGATAACCGGGGTTCTTGTCGTCTACCCGGTCTTCCTTTTCGAGGGAAGTATACACCGCCGGTGTAGTCATGATGCTCCGAGTCTTGGTAGTGATAGCCGATTAGGCGAGTGAGTTGTAAAGAATGTAGGTACGAAAATATCGGGACGGTCTTGAGGTGGTCGGATCGGACACGGACACGGACACGGAGATTGTGGGGCTGACATGGATGTAACATAATTAAACATGAAACGGGCAATTGATCGCTGGTCCTATAGAAGGATTTGATATTGCAAATTTCCATATATGTACTTGCGTCTTGTATTTGATGTAGTCTGCGCGTTGGGTACGTTTGCGACTTGGTGCCCATGAGCTAGTAAAAAGGTTTGAGACGCTACTCTACTTACCTAGTACAATAGTCTCTAGACTAGATATAAATAATCATCAAAGATACAATCTTGTATTGAACTTGCGATAATTAGGACTTTACTGGCTTGGTGGCTAAAATTCTTTTTACCATCTCGTGGTGATCTGCTGTTGCTATATTACCCGGTTCTGAGCCTTTACATCCCCAAATCATGCACCGACCATTTGATTTTAGCGATCCCCATGTCCCATTCTCGCTGCAACAAGTGTTGTCCCAATAAATCATCATTGCGCCATGCACACCGAGTGCACTGCCAGATTGGCCTTGATTCTTGCCTTTTCTAGATCACCAATGCATTGGGGAATTGGTGCTTCTCGTCGACATGACTGAAAGACGCCCGTTCAACCCTCATGCTGCTCTGGCCGCCGATTCTTGTTCCTCTGTAGAAATCCGACTCCTCAGACGTGATGCAAAGCTCCTCGAGTCTGGGAACGGCGTCGGAAATGCGCAGAATGAGTGTCGAGTACCAGTCATCGAGTTCAGCATCCTCGAGTGACCTACGGCTCTCTCGGGACTTGGTCCAATCTTGACGGATGAAGCGCTTATCTAGCCGCTTGAGCCACAATGTGAAGGCAAAGCGGCGTAGGTGTGGCATCGCGTTCAGGGACACAATGAGCCGCTCAATTGTTTGGTTCTGTTGAATAGTGTCAGTTATATCAAGTATAATTGGCGAACTCGTAGCCACTTAATGGGTGTAGAGAGCCTTTTTACCAATTGATGCAAATGCTGGGGCCACCTGAGAGACCAGAGACAAGTGTCCGCGCTCGTATTTTCACGAAGTATAAGTGACTCCAACTGTGTAAAATCGCCGCTGATTGAATCCAGAACCTCATGATCCATGCTTCGAAGCACTCTGAGCTTTTGTCCGTAGTATGCGCTGAGATGCAGTGCCTTGAGTGTAGGGCAGTGAGACTGCAGGATCTTGTATTCTGGTGTCTTGTACCAGAAGGGAATTTGAACTGCTTTGAGAGTTCCGGGTCGGAATTGGCGCACGATGGCTTTAAGGCCCGAAGCATCAACGAAGTTCAGAAAACGGAGGCTGACTGGATTCGACCACTTTTGAGTCTTGCGAAATAGCTTGTTGAATTCGATTAGTTGTGTATGGGACATGATACGAAGGCGAAAGGCTACCCCTTTCAGACTGGGCATTTTCCGGAGGAACTCGCCAATGAGCTCGATACCGGATGCTGAAACGTGAAAAGGGATATGCTCCCCATCGTATGGAACGCCATCAATCTGAAAGGTAGCATACCTACAACGTCAGTGGCCGGAAGTATTAGCGTGCTGGCAGGTTGATGGATCCTTACCTAATGAAAGGCCGAATCAACCTTGATATAGAAGCTGAACTTCCATGGAGGAAGGATGTCAGCTGTTCGGTAAGCAGTCCCAAGTTACCAGAGAATTTGATTGTCTCAAAGAGTCGGGAGAGAAAGACCTGTCGAAACCTCCTCGATGTTTGGGCAATGCTTCCGAGTTCATTGCCGCTCAAGTTCGATCCGATCATGGAGAGGATTTCTGCTGGCATTGTACCAAGGCTTGGGGTGGTGTAGGGGTCTGCCATGACGGCGCTCGGCAAGGAGAGGTTGATATTGTTGAGGAGGTAAAGTGACAAGCTGGTGGTGATGCGCGGGCCGTTGCACCGCATAAAGAAACCCGAATGAGGGAAACGAGGAGGAGCGCGAAGAGATTTACGATCGCAGGAGATGAAGATGCAGATGTAAATGGGAGGAGGAAAGGTTGCGCGCACGTGCGATATTGCGCGAGAGCCGACGAAAGAAAAGGGAGGAAGGAAGCGCCAGGTGGGAAGAGGAAGGAAGCAGAGATGAAAATCCGGGAAGAGCCTTAGATATCAGGATCCCCAAGGTTACGAAACCACAGGGCGCGAGTTAATGCACTTTATTGTGCATTAAGCCAGTCAAACGTGTTCAACAGTTCGAATTTGAAGTTCAAACGCCCCGCTAAACCAGAACTAAAATGGTCCAGAGATCCGACATTGTTCGTTGGATCGTTGAGATGATAATCCAACACGCGCTGGATCACAATCTTGCAACTGGCGCAGAGATCTCCATTCGGTGCCGACGGGTGAACCCAGTCCAAGAAGCCAACCAGTAAGCTGAGCTGCTGAACAATGCTTGAGCGACTCAATCGACTGTCTTTTGGGTGCCGTCCCTGAAAAGTCGGTCGTAGCAGCTCCAGGCATAGAATACCACCACCAGGGACCGCAAAGGCCATCAACTAAAGGAATTGTTAGATGTACCATTGAAATGATGCGATAGATGACCTACCAGCCATTCAAAGTCGCGCCGCATATCGCGAAACCGGTCCTTATGTGTCCAGAAAAGGAGGGTGAGCGTGATCATTTCGAAGGAAACAACGAGTACATCACCTTCATCCAAACACCCATATTGTAGTAACAATCTCTCTAGTAGGAACATATTTTGAAGATGCGACAGCCTACTAAAGATCCTGATGGAGACAACGTTTGTCTCAACAGGAGGGTCAGAAAGGTCTCTATCATATATGTGATTGTCATGCCTAGGCAGAGGCTGGTTAGAAGGGTCATCTGAGTCGTAAATTAAGCTTTTGGGAAGTTGAGCGATAACATCCAGCTCGCGCTGCTTAAGATGCCTGCTTTGTTCAGTAAGCCTCCTGTGAAAATGGAGAGAGGCAATACCTTAGTGTTTCCACAGTCGCATTGGACCCAGAACCTAGGGTGATACCAAGTATTTCGTTGAGTATCACTGCCATCAAGTAGCCTGCTTTGCAAAGACTAGAAGGATACACGCCTCCACGTGTATTCCAGCCATTAGGATCAAGGTTAGCTACGGCACGTTCGAGCACGGCACCGCCAGCGTAAAGCTCCTCATCTGACAAGTCAAGAGGAGGTGGTGTCGTGCAAAAGTGAGGATTCAGCAGCGGAGGCCGCCCTGTGAACGCGACGACAGACTTATCTAGATTGTGTATCCGTCCGAAAAGACGTCGTTTGAACTCAGAGCACAACGAAGGCTTGTACGGAGTAACGTCATTTTCAGCGTGTACACCTAGATAAGTCATCATGGCTACAGTTTCTGCGTGCGAGGCCCAGCAAGCCAAACCTGATAAGTCGTATAAGTAACTGCATTGCAAAAATAGCTGTATAACTCACTTGCATCACCGGCAATCATTGACTCCATGATTGTCTTCTGGAACAAAAGATCCAGTACCATAACATTGCCCACGGTGAAATGGCGGGCCAGTGTGATACTATGTCTCAAGTACGTCAACACTGTTTCGTTTGGCGTTCCACTTTCCGTAAAGTTGAGTTGAGCCCGTTCAAGTGGCTCAAACGAATTCGGAATACGTCTGAGCACACTCCATAACAGCGCTATTGATTCCCATCTCAAGTTTGGTCCACAAAGCTGGTCTATCCACTTTTGTGATCCGGTATGAATGTCTTGAAACGGCCGTACTGTATTGTTGCAAATGCGCTCAGCAATACGATCGAGATCAACATTCCCGCTGTCCAAATGTGATCCGAAGGTTGATTCCAGTGACTTAATAACAGCAGGCACTGTTATGTTGGACCAGAGTCTGTTCTCGTATCTAATTCCTTGAGAAATTAGGCGGTCGTAGCAAGGGCCGAAAACGCAGCCGAGAACTGCGAGACAAGTCTGGCGTATGGTTGGCGGGAGATCCCGAAACCGGATCTGATTATTCGATTGTGAGCCTGGGGTGCCGGCGTCTTCAGGTTTGATATCGAATCCGTCAAGCTGTGAAAGACGATTCCTGGTTTGTTCAAAGATCTCGTTGTGTCCTATGAGACCAAAGAATGCAGGCTTAGGAGTCGCGTCCTCTCTTCCGGAAGAAAACCCAGCAGAGTCGTATGAACACATTGCTGTTTCTGATGATTTGGTTTGTGGAGGACGAAATCTTGCTCTGACATGGGGCCCCAGGCACAAGAAGACAAGCGTGATGTTGACTGTATGAAATTAAATATGTACTCTTTCAGTTTTCCCGTGTCAGATATGACTCAGGCAATCAACTTCGACTTTGCGAGTCGGTATAGAGAACTGGCGAAAAGAGGTTGACGATATGACACATATCGGCTGATGATGCGAAGCGGGATCGGACCCTTGTCAGATCGTTTGCATCTATGCATTGTATAGACTTAGCGAGGTCTACCGCTTACCAAGCCGCGATGAGCAGCGCATTTCCAGAGGTGAAATTTGGGGTAAGAAATTGGACATTTTGATTGCTGCAGAAGTGGAAATGCGGCGCACTTCTTCTCTACATGCTTGAGTAGGCATGGGATATTCGGATAAAGATCGAAAATATCAAAGCGATAGACAGCGCTCATCTTACATCAACTCGATCAATCAGTCACCTTATGACTTACTTATCGCTTGTGGCTATCACGTCTCAATAGCTTTCCACGCTGCCTGAATAGATTGTCAGCTATCTCAATGACTGCTAGTAATCTTTAGATATGATTGTTTCATTACTTGTAAATTCTGCCGAGTCTCGCTGAGTTTGTGGCTTATTAAATATTCTATTAATAGGCACTTCCATGGAATTCGAACGCGCGCTTACAGCAAGCGGATAACTAGCCAATTATATCTGTCCTTTTACAGTACACCACGTTGGAGGCTCAGGTTAATTTTAGACATATTGTTTCAAAGATACGCCACACTAATTCCTTCGCAAGCTAGCCAATGGAGTCGATATTAATTAATGTCCTTAGTACACTAAATTCGCAGTGAAAGCATTAGGCTCTAGACTCGACATTAAGGTCTTTACTATTTATACCAGGTGACAAGGTCTCAGTAGACATGATGTGCAGTCCATTTCTAATCCCATCATAGCCATGATGATCTTTGTTTCTTTGCTGCTTCTTTTTCCTACCTCTATCGAATCAATTTGCTATTACCCAAGCGGTCGCGCTTCGGCCCAAGATGTTCCTTGCAACGACAACAATACTGAGTCGACTTGTTGTGGGCCTGGGATGATATGTCTCAGTAACAGGTTATGCATGGCTTCTGGGAATGATCTACAAAGCCCGGATGTCAAATCAACTTATGTTAGGGGAACATGCACTGATAAGAGTTGGAGAAATGGCAATTGTCCCAGCTTCTGTATAGATCCTGAGGTCGATGATTTAGACCATGGAATGTCTATCGAGCAATGCGAAGGTTTTGATGACAGATTCTATTGCATAAACCACAATGAACCAAATTGCAGAACAAGGAAAAACGTTCTGGTACTAGGTGAGTCTAAGGTTCATGCTGAAAAGACGAAACACTGACTCTGGGGTAGGGGTTCCGGAGAACCTAACTACTATTAACGTTCCCGCTTCCACTTTAACGGATGCAACGACGTCTACAAAGAGCACATACACGACCTCCGGCACACTTGTGTCGACAATATCCATATCAGTATCATCAACAATGCCGGAGGAGTCCAGAACAACACGTACCCAATCCGCCGCGGGCTATTCGGAATCGCCGGAGACCTCCAAAACTTCCAGACTATCACCGGGACAAACCCTTGGAATTGCAATAGGCATTGGCGTTGGTGCTGGACTTTCTCTGCTCGCTCTTGCTTTATTCTACTGTGTAAAACGACGACGATCACAAGACTCTTTTAAGCTTGATAACCATCCCAGTCGGCAGATTACGGAAGCCAACTTTAGACGCTTCGAAAGAGAAAACGAACTCCAAGGAGATGAGAACCAAGTACGGGAGATGCCAGGAGACTTTAGACAAATGTGCCATGAACTAGAAGCTATAGTAAGAAAATAACCTATAATAACACATCTATGGGACTTAGTGACTCTATTTAGTCTGCTGATACTACTTAAGCTGAGAGGATAAGAAGATAACTTAAAGCTGGTATAGTTTAAATAAATAACTAGATTCGGCAACTGGATGGCCCAGCTGCGTGGTCGAAGCTGCAGGTACTATATACATGACAGGTATGAGAATACTGGCATCGGATTGACCTGATGTGCGTAGCCAGGTGGTACTTGCATGTGCGTAGACAAGCCGTCTTGGGCTGCTATATCAGGAAGAGAACTGGAGGAAGGCTCTTGTCTGCAAGATGTTCTTGGGGAAACCGATTGTGATAATTCTGGTTCTTCCGAAGGCTGACTAGCTTCGGACTTTTGGGGATCTGTCAAGGTAGATGGGGGAGAGTCATTTTCTCGATTGCGGCTCACGGCGTCTCGCAGTGCCTCTGGGGATGAGTTGACCGCCCATTGGGCGGCACCAGGAGAGTTGCCAGCCACTATGGCAAAGGCCTCAGCCATCATCGACATGTATTGACGGTGATCCGGGCGGAAATCTCCAACGGACTCAACAAGGTGGGAATTAACAGCTCGTCGCGTCCTAGCATTGAAGATTGCCTCGAATATAATTAGACCTTGTCGACCCAAATCCCCGATTTCGTCTCCGTCAGGATGAACTAAACCATTTTAGTAGCCGTGTCCACGCATGACTTATGTGGAAGACAACACTTACAAGGAGAGATGGGTTCTGGAAGATCAGGGTACTCGCTTGGGGGGAAGATAATTCGCCATACCGCAAGATAACAGGTTTTTTGTACTTCGAACCATTCCTCATAGTCTCTACGACGAGTCAAGTCGGCTTCGTCGATCCTGGCTCGCACTTCCGTCCACTGCTCATTAGTCATGTAATAGAGTGCAGTATCCTCAGATAGCTCTACAGGGCGTGCGTCAGGTGAGTGAACCTTTTTCATATGGTTTCTAGTAGTTCTTTTAGCATTAATAACGTATATTTTATTAGTATAGATGCCTACCTCCAGTCGCTTCGCTTCTTCATGGATCCTGGGGGTCGACATGTGATGAATTTGGTTATTCCTAGAATGCGGGGATGTACGAGGCAATATGGGCAAGCCCAGCGTTTGTCCGACTTGCTGCACTGCTTTTTAGGGTCAGGAGCTCCTTTACCACCACCACTGCCATGGCTTTTGTCGTTTGGGTTCTGGCCGCTGTCCTGCTCATCTGACTGGCGACCTCTTTCTCTTTTCGATGGCTGTCCGGACACCTCTTTTCCTTTAGCACTTGGCAGATTTTGTGAGGGGGATCCTGGATCATCCTCTGGTACATTATTGTTCGGTGACAAGAGAAGAGTGCGTTTGTCACACGGGAGGCTGTCCACGGCTCGAACAATCTCTTTTGCGTATGACGGATCGGCCGAGAAATACGTTTGGATTAAACGATAAATGGTAGGCATCTCTCTACCAGCTGATGTTTCCTTTTCAGAAGCTGACTGGGCCAGGGGATCGGCCTTCGACCCTCGTTCTTTCTGTTCTCCCTGTGTTGACTCTATTCCTTGTCTCGTTCTGTCGTGTGGTGGGTGTCTTGGGACAACGACTTCGGACAAGGCTGGGGGTTTGAGCCGCTGGGAATTTGGTATATCAAATCCTTCCCAAGGGCGATCGATATTCCACAACCAGGCCGAGGTTTGGCTTGATGCCCCGGTCTTGTCCACGGAGCAGGCGAAGATTCTGTTGTCATCATGGAGGCTCTCTACAGATGCGTCGGTCTGACTGTGGTGTTGCGAATATTGACTGTGTTTGGAAGTGGTTGATGAACAGGAGGTATAGTCTCCCACCGAATCTACCTGAAGTTTCGGTATAATGTTAGTTCACAGATCAGAGGAAAAGGTGACGAAGCGTTAGATAACTTACCTCACCTTGCTCGCCAATTGCCACAGAGGCATACTTGGATAACACTTTGTTACTACCCATGGCGTAGATTGACTTGTCTTGAGTGGCAAGAAAAATGGCGTAATGTCGGAAACGTAATCAATGCAGTCAGCTGGAAACTGGACAAGGCCGATGCGCTGCCCCTCTTATAGTGCAATTGTCTGACGTGTCGAATTCTTGTTCTATACAGCTGCGCACAAAGTTGAATTTGCACTTTCGGGCTGTCATGCCCCGCGCTAAGAGATTGGTATTGACCAAAGGCGGACCTGGTTCATGACCTGCGCAACATAAGCCAATTACCGAGTAAATATACGATACACTATTTCTGCTCATCTGTTCACTTATTACATTATCCACTTAGTTACAAAAGCCTTTCATGATGACCTTCCGTTCAAAGCCATCACAATTAGAGATAGCAATTATGGATAGACAATGCAACTAACAACCTTCACATCAAGGAGACCTTAAGAGAAAATAGAAAAACGAGGAGTTCGCTCGAAGTAATAAACGCTACTTCTTAGGAAGAATGCGTTAACTATCACGGAATGCTAAGAATATGCTCAGAACATAGCCTTAAGTCTTGCTAAAAACACCCCTTTCCACTTAAAAATAACAACCTTGTGCTCACGTGATTGCTTAGAGCTAAACTTTCAGGTTGTGTAGCATGAAGTCTTATTTCTATACATTTACTGTAGTATGTATTTGCTTTGGGCCCATCTCTGTACCGTGGGCGAGGTAACATCCACAGATTTCTCCTCGTCTGGATATAATTTCCTTCTCGATATCTGTGCGCCCTCACGTTTAATAAACCAATAGAAGCATTGTCTACGTGATCCTACACATTCACACACTTAAACCAATCTCATAAGTTCTGAAGCTCCGCATTAGTTCGAAAATTGAGTTAGTTCTCGATTAGTATTCCTTTTTATTTCAAGAACACCAAATTGCTACAGACCTCCAACGGATAGCATTTTAGTGTCTTCAGTCAACCATAGCTGATCGTACTATGTCTTCTTTTACCCAAGATGGTCAGCGCTACTGCCTCGTTATCTTCCAGTTACTCAATGGCAATACGGATGCAACTCACATCCCCGTTCGCGCGGGCCAGAAGCCCAATGAACTCATAGAGGACACTGCCAAGGCTTATGATGCTCGCATCAACAAGACAAAGCGCATATTCTACCGCTATTTCCGGCTCGAAAGGATGATCATATCTACCGTCAGTATATCTCAAGTATGTCAATATCTTGCTACTCGCAATCACTGTCTGGTGTCAGCACTAACGCGAATTTGACTTGAGGCCTCAAATAAAGACCAAGTTCTTATTCAAGACCCGACTTGCGATGCCATATTGTCATCAGCCATCCACGATCCCCGTGTCCTCAGTCGCATTAGTTCTCAGAGCTTCTTTTTGTTCCACAGAGAAACTTTAGTCACTGCCACGGATATGCGACTGGCTAGTTCGGCCTTTCTCGTTCATTTCAAGAATAAACCAATCATTACTGAACCTCTATGCGTCACCAGACCTACTATTCCCCCCCGTTGACATTGGAATGGTTTATGTATTCAAGCTCCGGAGTCGATTAGGTGTGGGTGCATGTTGTTGCTGGGATTCTAAGATTCTTTGTGCAGCGGAGCCTATGGTTATTTTAACAATAGTTATATCGGCGTGTTAAGATCCATAAAGTCTAAAATCTGACCTAAACGTTGACTTTATGCGAAGGGAGCCAGTCGGCTTCGTAATAGATCTGTATTATCGTGGCTATGATCCAGCTCTTCATCATCTATCAATGCCTAATAAAAGGAATATGAAGGTCATCTTATCTAAATTATACGAGTAATTCCGCTTAATGTTAACTTGTACGTATTATGTTCGGGAGAAACTTATATCCCAAACCTTATTGATCGTTACCCATACTGTATCTACTTGGATACGTGAGTTCTCAAACTATAGTTAAACTACTAATGTATTTGACTTATCCTAGAATTCGCGTGTCTATTAATTTCAAATCATAAATTATGCTGTATCTTCCCAGGTCTATTATGATGATATCTCTTTGTCTAATCTCTGCAAATCAACATTCTGTACAAGCCAAAGTTCGCTTAAAATACATAAGAAACTCTAATAACACGATTTGAGTCTACTATTCTGTCCAAAGTCTCTACTCGCTACTTTTGACAATAGTTCTCTTGTCCAGCACCTAGCACTTGGGCGGCTTCTTGGCCTTCTGTCCGAGACTTCTCAGCGTCTATGCCGTCCTTCGTCTTCTTTCCCAAAAAGGGAAACCAGAAGTAGGGATGGAATATCGTAAGAGTCCATACAGAGATGAGAATCATAGCTCCATCTAGGATCAAAAATGTTGTCTCGTTTTGCATGAGGGTGCTGCCCCAGCCCATCTGCATTTCTGGAATACTATGATAGTTATTAGCATGGGAATATTTTGAGTTTAGTATGTAGCCAACTTACCGGTAGATACAACGGACAATGATAGCGACGTAAGCAACTGTCAGAGCGTACACGAACGTCTTGGTCTTCTTATCACTCGCCCTTATCGTCTTGACATTTCCGTTTGAAGAAGATTCGCTCTCTGCTGCGAACTCGCCACCGGAATGTCTTACGGCGGCACCGCTCTTGATAGCCTTGTGTCTTCTCCAGATGTAGATGAGCATCAAGCATCCGCAAAATATCATATTCGCCATCTGAAAGACGACACCAGCAACGAGAAGGCCCGAGCCTACATCGAGCAAGTCTTGGTTGTTGTTATCTCCGCTAGTTGCGGCTGAGGAAACGCCGCCGCCAGCAGCCTGAATGACGATGGAGAAAAAGTCTGTACCGACGAAAACCCAGGGATATAGAACAGGTTTGATGAAGCTGTATTCGCGTCCGTACCACAGCACGAGATGTTTGAAGGTGATCGAGATACTGGCTGCCACCAACGTGGGACCGATAATAAGAAGAACGAGTTGGATAACGAAAGCGTTGTAGACCCAGGGGTTCGAGCTCATAATAATGCGACCGCAGTAACCTATAAGTTCGAATATCGTACCGATCGCTAGCCAGACTGTAAATGACCATGTCCGCGCCTTGATACCGAAGTATAGCTGGGGAAGAAGAGCCAATGCGTGGGCTACAACGAAGAAGACACAACCTCCTAGTGTGAAGGTATCTCCATAGAGTGATGCTTCGGCGGGACAACGTTCGGAAATGCCATCGGCGCAAGTGTCGTACGTGGGGGGCACGTAGTCGGTCATGTTGGGCGACGACATGGCAGCGGATATCTGTGGTATTTCGACCCGCGATCCGGGGAGCTAAGAATCGGAAATCTTTCTAGAAACTGGAAACCATAAAGGATGCGGGTCATATATCAACGTTAAAGTCCTCTGGAGCAAGTCTTCCGTGGGGGGCCGCCCATGGAGATATTCCGCAACCAGGGTATTTATGGGGAAAGGATGAAGGAATGGGAACAGTGGGTTCAAAGACGAGGCGGAGTCGTGGAGCCAAGAATTAGAAATAAGCGAGGTGCAGATCAAGCCTCTTGGCGTTGGTGTTGGGAGTGAAACTGAGCGGAGTTTGTGCTTTCATTCTACCGCACGATGAAGCGGACTTTGGACATGTCGATAGTAGGACTCACTTGTTGGCAGTGAATCAACATGCAACATTGGATTCAATATGAAGTAAAAATGACACTTGGTGGATATACGGAGCGATTCATGAACAAGCATCACCATCCAGATCCACGTAAACCCAATCTCGGCACCGTGGCGAGCCCTCTTGGCATCGTCAACAAAGGTCATCGAGTGGGTGAGGCCACGTAAATAAATGGACTGATAAAGTCGCATTCCCATTAACCCCGATTGGCCCCCCTGGCCATCGAGGTTGAAACAGCTCGGTTTTTTCGCATTGCTCGGTTTCATCGCTTTTCTTAGGATCCATGACAGGGATTTTGATTACATGTCAGAAAACTCGTCTTACTGTTTCGGTTTCACAAGAGGTCTGATCGCATTTGTATCCACTCTTTGAGATCCTGCCTGTTGCCTCTTTGCACAATTGTAAGATGCTGACGCGGACATTTTTCTCGTGGTTGGGTTAAGATTTTTAAGCATAAAGATAGCGGCAGTCTACTCTTGTTCCTGCTTAATGTATGACAGTCTGACAGAAAGACCGGTAAATGATAGGCATTGCCCATTGTTATTGATAACCGGCAAAGTTATAACGATGGAGATAACTCTAAGGTGAATCGCAATGCGTGTGAAAACCTAGGCTTGATGCCATGCGCTTTGACCCCTTTGCAGCACGCTTCGCTCTGTACGAGCCCGAGCAAAGACACTCTCCAGTAGTCGGCTATGTAAGCTTCTTGTCTTGGCGATTTGCAGGCACTATACGAGATACGGGATACGGAATACGGGCCTTGAAGATGCAGTTACACCAGAATGCAGGATGATCAATTTTAATATTGTAGAGTCGAGTGACGAGAGTAACTACGCAGGTGGGTCGCAAAATAACCAGGACTCTCATCATACTCAGATACATAGCGACATATATCTTAGATAAGTCTTAGGGCGATCTTAGTCCAAAATTGGTCATATATTTATGCCAAGTGCTCTTAGAGTCCCTATTCTTTTGCGACCTACCTGCTACGCTGTTCTATCTATCCTATCAACAGGTTCAGGGAAAACAAAGTTGGAGGGCAATGAACTGTGTGCTCTTGACTTCCTTTTATTATCATTCCCCAATCCTTGTATGAAGGTACAATATGAGAGACCCGGGAAAGGGTCAACACTGTGGTACACGTAGTCCGCCGTGTACAGGAGAAGCTACTATTGGCATATTTGTGGTATCTTTTGATTAATTGCTTTATCCTAATTACTCAACGTACGTCTGACTCGTCAAATGCTCGTCGCTTGGCGCATGCAGCTACCCCAGCTCTTGGCTAACAAGTTCGCGACAGGCCACCGAGATCATACAAGGGTGATCCACTCCAAGTCCCGACCCTGTTGAAGGCTTCCCCATCCATGATCCCATGGACATAGGCCTGTCCAACGTATGTATAAGTCCCATCAGCGTCAGTGGGCCGTAGTATGAAAGGCATGTTGCCCCCTAGCAGGACACATACAACATCTCCATCGCGCATATCTATTCTAGCATGGCCTAGTAGACCTGTTCGTGTCGTAAAAGTCTGATACTGAAACAGAGCAAGCTGTGATTGAGCCTCTGAATGCCAAAGCTCGTTGATCATAGTTTCAAATCCATCTCTTGTCCTGGGCATGGTGTAGTCGCGAGGTTTGTTGGAGAAAACAACGCAAATGTCGAGCATCAACGGGCACCAGCCAGCGTCTTCGTATGACCCTCGCTGACATCCACGGGGGTCTCGATGATGCCATTTGGATATCATCTTAGGCTTGTCCTCTGTGGTGTACATTGGACCGCCTGCTTCCATGATTTTGTCCATTACTATGCCTTGTAGCTCCAGTCTCGAGTCGATGGGTGAGAATCTGACTTTCGGTCCAGTCCTACCCCCCGTATGGTACCAACTGTACATATAGAGCCATCCGAGCTCTTGATCAAAGAACTCGGAATTCCCTGGTTCAGACTTTGAATGGTAGTCAGGGCACCACGTGGGCAATGTCAATGATCGGTCCTGTTCGGCAATCCTAACCAAAGGTCCAAGGTTCCTCGACTCATGGATTAGTGAGCGGATAACGTAATTGTACGCTGCCTCGTGAGAAATGGTGTAATCAGCCAAAGCCCTACTGCCCAAGCCGAGATAGGCGTACACGTAATCCCTCGGATCAGACGCTCGGCGGAACCTGAACATTTCCAAGGCCATTCTAACGAGTATCGATTTATTGGGCTCTTTCTGGAGGAGTCGGAAACCCTCAATGCAAACCCAGAACTTATAAAGAACATCATGGTTTTGTGAATTTGTGGCACAGCACCCAGTCCGATCATGCATCAACGATGTTATGTGGGCAAGCATGACTTCAGATAGTGGAAGTTGTATCGTCCCACAATGAAGTGTAGCCTTCTTCGGGAGGACTGTTTCTTGTACCGTCCAGGCGCGCTGCCACCAGGAGAGGTTGAGAAGAGCCGACAAAGCGTTCGATTCCCTTTTTGATACAGATTCATCTGCATCCTCGGATTTGCTATTCCAATGGCGGTTGGCGGCCATTGACCTCAACAACGCGAAGGCTACTGTTGCACTGTCCTCAGAAATGTAGTTCACGGCGGCGGTGGACACACTTGCAGGACTGGTCTCAGAATTGCTGCATTCAGAAAAGTCGCCAAGCCACAGTATCGCTTCTGTGGTTGATGAATAAATATCCCTCATCAGGCTGATTTGGTGCGATTTTTCGGTGTCGTCAGCCTGGTTGATACAGAGTGCATCCACCCAGAGACGCCGCTCGTTATCAGAAGGTCGCAGTCGCCGGAGAACATTGTATAAATTGCTTGTGATATCCGTTTCCTTACCGTCGACCTCAACAACGCGGCAATCACGCGGATCGCCCCAAGCATACGAAAGGGCTTCGTAGCTTGGACTATCGCTTAGAGATGCAACGTGCAGTTCGCAGCGGACAGGGTCGCTATACTCGCCTGGCAAGAGATGTAAAATCCGTATTCGACGTTGACGAGGCTCGAGTTGTTGATACCTCGGAGAGCGATATCTTGGCAGGCTAGTAATGACTGTAACAGCGGAAGCCTGTTCATCGTCCAAATAAGCCTTAGGATCAACACGCATACCTATTCGCGTTCGCTTTCGCGACATCGAGAGCGATGACAAGTGTGACAGGTGGTTGGAAGAAGTGCAAATTGAGGGTCCGTTTGTGGCGGGGTTTGGCATACCCCTGGTCATTGCGGCTTACCGAGGGTTTCTGGCTGATGTAGCTAGTGCGTCAATGTCTCTGGTCCGCCGTGTATGATCCAAATAACTGGAAAAGATGAGGTAACTTGAACCATCACGCGTCTCATCCTGGGTTCGGTGGTCTGTTCTCATTTCGAAGATGTTCTTGCATCGCCTCGGCTTCTGATTGTTGTTCCAGTTGACGCCATTGGTCTCCCCCGCCCGAGTAGTGATGGTAATGATGAAAATGGTGATGCACATGGTGGTGGTGATGGTGGTGTACTGTCTGTTGCGCCGAGGAAGGCAGTTGGAATTGTTCGGTATATGACTCAAGTATCGAGCCATCTGCTGGGACGCCCCAATCTTTGGGCACCGAAGAGTTGCCCGTCGATCCGATCCACAGATTCTGGTCAGTTGCTGATGTTCCACTTGGCAGCCCTAAAGACGACCAGGTCGACGGTGAGGGCATAAACGACCCGCTAGTATTGTTTTGGGGCGGTTGTGCCTGTAAAGGCCTAGGTGGCTGCGGCCATTGCTTGGGGTCTCTTTGCGGTTGATCTGGGATATTCGGTGGGAGATCTGCAAGAGGTCCGGAGTGTGTCGGTGCTGCGGTATCGTTTGGTGTTTCTGTGTCCTCACTGGTCTCGGTTTCCCTCAATGGCGACGGCGAGGGCCCTGCAAAAGTCTCATAGAATGCCGAGTCGAGGAAACTTGGCCCCATATGATCAGGTCCTATGTCGGCATCTATTGTCGAAAAGGGCATGTTCTGGTCGGTTGCGGTTGTGCTTCCCATATCTAGGTTGAAATTTGGGTTCTGAGATGCGGGCGATATTCCATTGTCCGCGGGAGACATCTGTGATGATGATGAAGGCGTGGTGCCTTGAGATTTGCTCTGCCGAGTAAGCGATAGTCGTGAAAGAGTACGCCATCGATTACGGCAAGTAAGAGGCGGACGACCGGAAATTCGCGATGAGATAGCCACCCAACGGTGACCTAATGATGCTACGCCTTGTCGCAGAAGGTTATCTTCCTCCGCAGTCCAATCGCTCAAGCGGTTTTTGGCAGATGGGTTGAGAATGTCATTGTATCTCTTTGAGCATTGGTCGTCCTTTCTTCCGGGAATAAGAGCGGCTGAAGTAATGTTAGATCAGATAGTTGAGGCGTGAGATTCAAGTTTACCAATATCATTCCAGAGCGGGCCAAGGCGTGCATACGCAGAAAGAAGAATTTCATCTTCTTGAGACGTCCATCGACCCTTGCGCAGTGACGGATCGAGAGAGTGAAGCCATCGTTTGCGACAATCCTACAGAGCCAATTAGTCCTTCTGCGATTGGGTACCAGTAAAGCCAGATCGAATAGATGACGGATGTGGGTTCGCGTTGAGGCGCGTGCGGAGACCGACTCACCTTTGCTGTACGGCCTTGAAGCCCAGCTGCAATGTCCTTCCATCTACCCTCTGCTCCTCTGCTAGCACCAAAATGCCCCACAAGCGTTCTCAGAGTAGCATCCTCGGCTGCAGTCCAGGGACGTCGATGTTTGGGTGTGCTGGCGGGGGGAGACTGTGGTGAGGTCTCCTGGCCGGACATGGGATATACCAAGAAGCGCGCGACAATGAATGACAAGGAAAGAGATTATGCTCAACAAAGAGCACGCATCACCTTTCCATAGAGCGAGATAGGTCGTTGCGGTAGTTATCGCTGAGAATTGAAGATATTGTCGTTGGTTGATTGGAGGTTCAAGATGGGCCGGCCGTTGAGGTTCCGTTTTTCCGTGGCTAAGCGGAGCGGAAAGTGGGGGGTCAGCCTCATCGGCCTCTAACATCCGCGCCACATTTCCCCACCAGCCGGTTGTCCTTCAACTCTGCCGTAGGGTAGGCACATGTTGTTGCCATACATCTAAGCAAGACAATCAAATAGATTGATAGTGAATCTAAGTGCTACTGTAAATGGCAGTTCCTATACCAAAAAAAAATCGGGGGCTTGGACCAATCCGAGCTCAGTGTGATGTCTTTTCCATAACATTGTGCAGTCTCCACCAGTTCTCACAACAGTGCCCTTTTTTATCTTGTTTCACAAGAGGCAGCGTCCATGAACTCAAAACACGGACATATTTATTGTAAGAAATTGTCCCTTATTTTACGCTTTTATCTACCTCACAGCTTGTATCAAAATCCGACGATAAGTAACAAGCTGCGGAGTTCCATTATCCCTGACCTCCAATATCACATGTATCACCTGCCCCTTATCAAGTTCTCTACGTGTCTTGAACTCGACACACGACACATCAGCTGTGGGAATCTGGATCTCAACCTTAGTCTGCTCCTCGTTGAGACTCTTGATCTCAGCCTTTGCAGCATACTTGTGTGCACTCCACACGTCGATACTTGGCTCCTCGTATTGGGACCATCTGAACGTCAACTCATCTCCATCGGGGTCGTAAGATTGCGAAGCATCGAGAACAATCGATTCGCCGGCTTTGACTTCAACTCGGACAGGCTCCGGGCCGAAATCCTGACCTATAGCTGCGACAGGGTGGTGGTTCGCCTTGGAAAACTCTTTGGTCATTGACCATTGAATCCTGGCAGCGAAATCGTTCTGGAATGCGTCTCTCCATCGCCAAATTGTCGCTTGGTTAGACTTGTACATCTTTCCATCTAGACCCTTGACTCTATCAGCGACATCCCCATAGTGGTTGACGCGATTGCTTGGGTCTGTTTTCGCGTATCGTCCACCCCATGATCCGAAGTTTGGGTTTTCTCGAGAACCAAGCCCGTTTTGTATCAGGTACAGGTAGGTTGGTGTGTCACCCTCAAAGACAAACTCTGGATTCGGATAAGTCGAACCCAAAGGACCGACCTGAATATTATCCTTGACCCATCCTTTGCTGATCTTGGTAGCATCTGGTCCACCCTCGTCGAAACTGTAATGGGTCTCGCCGGAGATGCCAGCCCAGGTTGCTAGACCGTATTGGTTCCAGGCATGGATTGAAGATATGTAGAAAAGCTCGGGGAACTGTGTTCGAATCCACGCTGAAGAGTCGTCTTGATCGGATATGGCATAAACGCGAATTTTGGATACCAGCGTGGCCGTTTTCGTCGCGTCGTATTCTTGTCGGATCTTGTAGAGGGCTTGAGCCAACACGTTCGTACCGCCCCATACTAAAACCCACAGCGGCTCTTCCAGATTTTCGGATGCTTCTATTCTTTCTTTGAGAAGCTTGCCGCCTTCGCTTAACGGGATGTCATCGCCTACTGCCTCCATGCCATACACCTGAATAACCAATATTAGCGTGGTTCTTCCACTTTCCCTCTCTCGATCCCCGAAAACTTACCGGAGCTCCTGGTTTGATCAGACTTCTTATGTAGTCTGCAGAAGGATATTTATGTGATGGGTGAACATGAGCGTTCAAGTTATCCACTGTAGCCGCATAGCCATCTACGATTTTGTGCATGTCCTCAGGGCATGTTCTGTCGCGTAGCCATACTGAGGTCACCGGAACAAGACCTTCAGTGGAGAATTGGTTTGCATAAATGAGGTATCGCACAAGAGACTCGGCGTCATCGGGCTCGTTTGATATATCTGAAAGGATAAAGACTCGTGGTTTGCTTTGAAATTGCTGCAGCCTCGCCGTCGGGCTAATGGACGTAGAGCTGGACATCATGGTTGTTATCGATAGCAAGCCAGAATAAAATCGTCTAGAGAAGACCTGAAGAAACAAGTAGAGCGAGAAATAGCACGTAGATATCCATAATCTCAATGATCCATACGCTTTTTATCGCCTAGTGGAGGTCCCACGAAAGTCACAAAAACATACCCAACGAAGAACTAGCTCGCTAGCCCAAGTAGGCAGTTCTAGCCACCATTAAGCCCCCACGCTCCGAGTTTCATGCTAGACAGATATAGTAGTTCCTACCACTCGGGGCTATAATTCCCTTTCCCCTAGATTCCTGGTCATTTTGCAAACCATCTGACTTTTCTTCCCCAGTGGAGGCTCCGTTCATGGCACCACCACGTGGAGAAACCCCATATCTCCAGTTCCGGGGCACACCGGTCAGCTATAACCGGGCAACGACACTAACTGATGTTGGATGTAGAGTAGCGTACAATAGCGGAAAAACGATCGTCACAATATGATGTGATTCTCCAGGAGGCTTGGAAACGGATTGAGTAACGAACTATCACGCAGGAGTAGTTCAAGAGACCACAGAATCCAGGGAGTCGGGTATCAGAAGGTTTGACAATTCAATCTCTGTTTTCGCAAATATGTCTACTCTTAACAAGAATTGGCAGTTGCTACATGGTAGAAGTCATGTTACAAGGTAGACCATATCGCTCGCTGTCCCACGACGACAACAACACCATACAGGCGGTCAATGGCAACTTCTAAACACAAGTCATTTACGGTCATAGTGGATACATGAGCTTAAACTTCCCATCTCTTTCCTTTAACTGAATTGTTCACACGAACATTGCCAAGCCAAGCCAAGCGAGCATACACTATGCAGCCTCTTCATCTCCCTAAAGGTCGAAGACCAGGTTGAGAATGCACAATGCTGAATCGAAAAATCACTGGCAAACCAAAACAAAGGTGGGATTGAAAAGTCATATTTATAGTTATGCTACTCGAAAAGTGGATGTGGAGTTCCATTACCGGTGTTATCCAGAATACTAGACAACTAGGTATAAAAATCGTTGTGGACAGGGTCGTTCAAAACATCCCTCTACAGCTCCTGGGTTGCCTCAGTTGCCTTCTCACCCGCCACCTGAGTCTCAGGGCGGTAGCTCTTGAACTTGCGAGCTGGGATTTTCTTCATGAACATCTCGTCAAGCTCCTCAAAAGTGCGGCCAGCAGTCTCGGGAAGCTCGAACCACAAGTAGATCAAGCACAGAACGCTGCAGCCACCAAAGATAAACGCAACCTTGGCCTGGAGGTTCGCCTTGTCGGGATTGAATAGATATGGCAGCACGAAACTCCACATCATGTTGAGACCGTTAACGACAGCCAGACCAATACCAACTGTCTTGGCACGAAGTCGCGAGGTGGACACCTCGGCCAGAATAGTGAAAGCGACGGCTCCGATGGACAGGTTGTACATCCAGCAGTAGAGAATAATGAATGCAACTGTCGCTTCAACTGCACGCGTATTGGTGTCAGCAGTTGCGCAGCCTCCCATGGTAAGCAAGATGCAGGTGAGGGAGAGAAGACCGTAGAAGGTCAGGTTTCTTCGACCAACGCGATCGACGCAGTACCAAGACAAGACACTTCCGAACATGGAGACGACCTGCTGAACAATCTGAAGGGTAAAGCTCTTTTGGGCGCTGAAGCCAGCAAGTTGCATGTAGTAGGTGGCGTAGCTCGAAGCAAAGGTAATGCCGGAGAAGGCCTGCATGCACTTGGGAGCAATGCTGATGATAGTACGTCTCAAGTTGGTAGCACGGAAGCACTCGAGATATGTAACACCTTCAGCCACGTGTTCAAAATCGATG
>JABEXW010000724.1:0-46757 GCA_013266185.1 Fusarium sarcochroum
TAAACCCTTTCCCCTTGGTATGAGATTGAACCATGGAGGTACAGTCGTCTTCTTCATCCCATGATCCAGATACTCTTACTTTATTTGTTGTGCTAAACGAAGAACTCACGGTAATCATGAGAAATAGGATCTACAGGACAAGCAGAGGCCGAGAAGGAAACCATCATGCGAGAACCCCTGCCCCAGTGATGTGTCTACTTAGTTTGGCGAGCATAAAGAATGAGGAAGACCTCTAAATCGTGCCTGGACAGCTGGTGAAGCTGGAACGAGTTCCACAGCTGAATATATTGAAAGGTACGTCGAATAGATGTAGTGATTTCTGCACTGGATAATGTCAAACCTTGGTGAATAGCAATCACAATGCCTCGAGACATATCAATCCGACGCACGAGAGCAATGTATGAAGGTGATCATGGATCAGTTTAGGAAGATGGTAATCTCGTGTCTGTGGTTTATTCGGGACCCGAGTAGAGTATAGCATACGGCGAGTTGGCCCTGCGTCAATCTAATCTGTTGTACCACTCAGTACAGCAGGTCTTATACAATGACGAACTGGGCCAGGTCCAAAATCGACTGGACAAAAGATGCATCGGGAACATCATGCACGTCAAAGGTCGTACCTGTAAGATGTGAACAACCAAGTGATTCGACGATAGCAGATATGGAAGAAAGTGCCAAAAGGCCCTGAAGGTATGAGTCTGGTCGAGGTATATAGAGAAGAGGTCCCCTCAACTTTTGGTGCAAGAATTAAACTCCTCCATCAAGGACGCACCTTGCAATGAATAGAATCAGACATAGTTTCCTTTTCTTGTTTTTGACATTTCTTTCGTCCTTTTCATTCACAACCATGGCGAATAACGACTTACCAATACCAAAACGATTCATTACTGGTCATAACGAAGAGGGAGAAGCTATATTCGATACTCGCCTCCACGACGAGCTACCCGAGAACCCCCTCACTAACCACACTTTCTTTCTCGGCTACGTCACTCAGGGGTTCCCGGTTGACCTCCAAGATGATACAGATATAAATACATATCAGAACTATATGGCCAGCCACTCAGGGCTCACCATTCCTGGGGGGTCAGTTCTTCGTTTTGTCGACTTTCCACCAGGGAAATCGGTCATGCATCGGACTATGAGTATCGACTACGGTATCGTGCTTGAAGGAGAGATGAAGCTGGTATTAGGCTCGGGGGAGAGTCGTGTGATGAAACGCGGGGATGTGGCGATTCAGCGTGGGACAAAACATCAATGGGTGAATACTGATGAAGCAAAATGGGCACGGATGGTGTTTGTTCTTCAAGAGAGCAAGCCGTTGACAGTGAATGGGATCCCCCTAGAGGAGGATTTGGGCAGCTTGGGTGATGAGCTAGGGCCTTCGAGGACATGACTTACACAATCTGGGGTAGCTACTAAGACGGAAAAGGGGGATTTGGCAAGATTACAACACAAGAGCTATTGGGCTGGGGTAATTAATGTGCTCCCTTACACTTCGTTAGTAAAATTACTGGATTAATCGAGGTGATATTAGTCGATAACACAGGGAAAGAAAAGGAAGGGGTCCAGATCTATCAAGTGTCCACCTGATAAGCTGCTCCTTAGCGTGTGGGTGTCGCGGGTTTTGACGGGGTTGGAGCCTGTTGTGGCTGTTGCAATAAGGACCCCAGGTGAGGTTGAAAAGATGATGCAAGGGTGATCGCGTGGGCGAACTCATGGTCCACTTCTACTCGGGAGCAGCCCCTCTCAGCCCAGCCCAGTCAAGCCCAGGGCCCTTGGCTTCTCCAACTCGCAACCAACAACTTTCCCATTACTCGAGACGTTGTCAATAATACTTGACTTGACTCGACTCGACACGAGTCACTTCTATTCATCTCTTCTCTTTGATACGACTAAAGTTCATCTCTCCGTCAACTTTTAAACCCTAAATAGGTACGTACGTTCTTACTGCACCCCCAAAAAGGTTCAAGATCCTGGCCATCATGCATCATGCGAGTTTACCTTCAACCAACCATCTTCTAATCGCATTTCCAGGCATAGGGCTGGCCATCACAAAAACCACACCCAACAACCAGATCAACCCTAAAAACCTCTTTTCTACCTGCGCAACCCATATAGCAAAGATCGAACCATTCGAAACCCGACCGATAGAAGCGCCGCCATTTAACGTCCCATGCTGCGTTAGAGAAGGACTGCATACTTGCCCCGAACTTCCTTCTAAACAGTTGAGCTCTAATGTGCCACTATGGCCAGCCCTTCTGGTGCTTCAGGCCAGCTTGCGTCTGAGTCTGCTAGAGACTACGTCGATCTTGTATCGAGCAGTTCTCAGAGTTCAGGCTCAATCAGTAGCGATGATGCTGGGTCACATCACGAGGACGGCCAGCACGATCAAGACCGAAACGACGAACAAGACCCGATATGCTCCTGGCGAACCCCCCGATTCCATCATCAAGAATGTTCACGATACTTTGACTGTCCATCCCACACCATCGAGCGAAGCTTATCGGACAACGGTTCAGTAGACCAGGAATCTATCCATAGCGCCCGTTCACCCGAGAGATCGCATCCCGATAACGATCGAGACGAGCCCACCGAACAAACTTCTCGCTTCTCAGACCAAGAGCTTGCGCAAGTGGGAGTTCACAGACAGGATGCGCAAACTACAGTCACCGACGGAGCGAACGATGATAGAGATGCTGCCTCCGCCACGGTCGATGCTGTAACGAGCACAGGGGGCGATGCAGGCTCGGCTGTTGCCCAGGAGCCGGGGCAATCTGTGTCAAATACACATCAAAGTGCACATGTGGAGGAAATGGGAAGTAGCTCTCAAAATAGGCGGTCTGGGCAGCCCGAATCTGCAGATGCTGCCCCTGACCGTTTGGGGGACAGAACCCAGTCCGCAAGTCAAAGGGTAAACTCAGCAGGTTCGCCTGGTCCTCGGCGAACACGAGCGACCCCATCCCGTGAAAGGATGGATGCACCTCTGCCCTCCCTCAGACCCTCGGAAGAAGCGCTTCCGCCGCTTCCACGATCTGCTCGACGGTCGACATCTTCAGATCCACAACGCCCAAGGTGGCAACCGGATAATGAAGTAACTTACTGTCCCATTTGTCATACTCAGTTCAGCTTCTTTGTGCGAAAGCACCATTGTAGGTAAGTCGAGTCATCTCCCATTGAACCTGAGGCCATATATACTTATTGTTATAGGAAATGTGGAAGAGTCGTGTGCAATGCTTGTTCGCCGCATAGGATCATCATTCCTCACCAATATATCGTCCGGCCACCCGGCTCCGAGGCATCTATGCACCAGTCTCTGCTCATCGACGGGCTAGGAGCTGGGTATTTCGACGTTAACGACATGTCAGGGGGTGATAGAGTGAGGCTCTGCAACCCATGCGTTCCAGATCCGAATACCGCACCACCGCAGAGTCCAAGTCCCCAAGCAACTCTTTCACCACGATCTACTCACCAAAGGTCACGAAGTAGCATCGGCAATGCGTACGGGACGTTACAATCATCGAATAGACACGGCGCAGTCTTTGCTCCAGGCACTAGCGGTGATCCTTATCGATATCTCAACCCTAGGATGAGGAGTGTCACAATGGTAACTAACTATCCTTGGCGTTTTTGGTCTTACTCAGATGGTTAACAAATTGTTTCAGGGCTCAGCTTCATCTGGTTCTTCTCCTGGTCCTTCCTACAGACGCCGTAGCGGAATGCACGCCATTGAGCGGCTGTTAGCAAACGCAAACGCCCAGGCTGCTTCACCGTCTTCATACCCAGAGCGATATAGCTCCTTGGGAGAGTCATCAAGGCAACGAGCACTCCCACCAACGCCTCAGATTGCCGAGGAAGACGAGTGTCCCATCTGCCATCACGAGTTGCCATCTCAGAGTCTACTTAACGCTCAAGCACTTCGCGAGTCTCACATCGCTACATGCATTCAGACGCATAGCACATATGGCACACCCCGCGGCGGGGAAGGTGGAGCACCAGTTGCACCCCGGCGAACAGGCATGTACACATATGTGGCCACGGAGAAGGATTGCATCGACGATGCAGAGTGCACCATCTGCCTCGAGGAGTTCACGGTTGGAGTTCCCATGGCACGGTTAGAATGTTTGTGTCGGTTCCATCGAGCATGCATCTCGTCGTGGTTTGTTAAGCACCCGGGACGATGTCCCGTCCACCAGCATGACGGGTTCGGGTATTAAGCAAGCCTTCATTCTCTAATGATCATGGGCTGAAGGGGTTAACTGCATATGGGAATGGCGTAACGGTGTCTAGGGTCTGGTTGGTAGTCAGCATCTTTCGTGTTGTTAGAGTCGGGTGAGCGTCACCACTCAGTGCCTTCGTTCGTTGCAAAGTTGGATATGGTACAATAAGAATCATGCTGGGGACTGGTATGACGGGACGAGAACATCAATATCCCCAGCGGAATCTCAATATAGAATTAACAACAAGCTTTGTCGTTGCTCGTTTTCTTTTCTTATTTCTTGTTCTCGTCGCCGTGTTGAGTTGCATTCATCGGTCATAACGGAGAGATCCTTGTCTATATCAAATATGAAGATCGGGACCTTTGACCCCAGATCAGGATTGAGAGCAACTATAGACTTTGGAGCTAAAAGGTAACTAAAAAGGGGGAAACCTGGCTAGAGACGGAAATGAATCGTCCCAAGGTGTGGTCACAAATGCCTTTTCTATCTCGCTAGATCTTGGACTGATGTTCGAGTATTCTGACTTGCTGGATAGAGCTCCATGCTCCAAGAATATACCGTCTCATTTCATGTTCAGTACTTGCTTGGTTATCGTCTTACAAAGCCCGATGAACAACTCATCCTTCGTCCCTCCTACCGGCTTGTACCTCAGATACATAAGATCCGTGATGAATTCATGTAGCCCTTGACTTCCACCAAGCGGTGTGATCTCGCGTTTTTCTCCAGTCCGTATATTATAAAGAATAATTTGAGGCAGCATCTTGGTTGTTCGAAACATTAAGTAGGCATTGACACATGCTTGCACAATATGCTTCTCGGAGAGATGCGAAGCATACTTCATCTCCCAGATTGTTTGGTTATTTGTACCGTCATCGCTGTCCGAAGAAGGAGAAGTGGCGATGATATTTGCTCGACCTTTGATCTGTGTTCGCTCCGTTCCAACGTTGAACCACTTTGTCATCTCAAACGCAAACTTCTGAAATGTAGCAGAACCTGCTCTCTCCCTAAATCGACGCTGCGCGAGTTCTAGTATTCTGGGCTCAATCCAGTCAAACTTGTGGTTTTTCATCTGAATCACACGTGGCATATAGCCAGAGAGACGAGCCTCATGCTCGCAAGCGTGCCGACAAAGCCAAGGAGACAATTCCCAAAGGGAGGCTGGGGGGTTTTCGTCAATATCACTTTTGTTTAAACCCAGCGTGTACAACGTTCCAGCGTTTTCGAGTTCCAAGGCTGAAACCAAGACGAGACCGTTGATTTCACTCACAGACTCGTAAAGCCCATTTTCCAGGTCCGAAGGTATCACACTTGGTATATTAAGAAACTCGTCGGGGGATAGTTCTCCTGAAACACGTTCATGACGCAGGTGCTGGTTAACCAGTTTCCAGAGAGAATCCGTTCGAATATATCGTGTCATATCGTGAACTTCACAAGTTGCTGGAAGCTTGAGTCTAAAGTCCAAAGGCCGACCGGATGTGTTTGGTGGTGCAATTCTCGCTTGGCTATTTGTCATATCGACAACCTCAGCCGTCTCGTATAGGTCATCGACAGATACAAAAGGCATAAGTTTTTTGTTATCATCGTGGACTAAGACGAGTTGTTTTAAGGCGCGCGTTACAGCCACAAGAGCTTCGCTGGGACATTTGTCGGCTGGCAGATCGGGTCTGGTCCTCTTAAAGAAAGAGGCGTCCATACCGAAGACGATGATCAAATCACGCTTGCGGTCTTTGAACTGATGGATGGTGGAAATACACACCTTCCCTTTGATCACCGTGTCGTCGAGAGAGGTTTCTTCGTTGGTAGGTACAGAAATTGGAATGCCATGTTGCTGAGCCAGTGTGTTTGCCAGATACCGTACTGGGCTTCTCTTGAGCACATTGGGCGCTATGATCGCACAATTCTCAGGGCCATAGCGATGAATCAGGGGTATCAATTTCTCGGCCAATGCATCACTACCCCAAGGGTAGCATCTTAAGACGACGGGCTTGGGGCCATGCTCTGAGCTCGTGGTTAACTCTTCCCCACCGAGGAAAACACGGTTGACGAAATCGACTGTGGGCTTGGGCATGGGAACGTTTTCCTCTAATCGAAACTTGGCAAATGGGTAAGGACTCATCCATTGTAACAACTTGGGGGCCAGAGTAAGATAACGGGGTTCAGTCCTGAGGGAACGGTCAATTGGTTGGCGCTCGTCACCAAGCACAACAACCCGCGCAGGTTGGCCTTGTTTCTTGAGGTTGCTGGACCGAATCAAATATTCGACTAGCGAGAACGTGGTCAGCTTAAAGTGCTGGATCTCGTTCAACACGATGATGTCGAAGGGCGTAGAGGTCCATTGAGGCAGCTCTTCGGCATCTTTGGCGTTTTCTACCAGTCTGCGAAGTATTTCATTGTTCGACACAACGACTCCTGGCCCGAAAAGGGTACTGGCCATGTCATAAAATGTAGATACATGGCAATTAGTGCACTTCTTAAGCCGGCGAGAGATTTCATTCTGAAGTCTCTGGTAGAAGAGAAAGACGCCAATTTTCTTATCTGGGTGGGCAGCCGCAATGGCTTCTATGGTGGCTATCTTGCCTGGTCCAGACCATGCTGATATCACAACATTCTGCTCAGCGCACAGTTGTGCGATCTTGATTTGCTGGGGTGATGGAGTGGATATGGGCTTCTCCTCCGCTTGCCGGAGCAAGCCATGGTGATATGTGAAGAGGCGAGGAGAGATGGGACGGTAAGAGGACCGAATCTGATGCATCGTCAGGAATAATGTCATTTTGTTACTGGTCAAGTGGTGTTTCTTACCCTTAGCAGAACAGTCGGCGATCGCGCCTGCACGAGTCGACGGCACGTCGAGAGCCGCGGAACATTCATTTCAGCTTGTAGCTAAATGAATAACTATTGTATATTCAGTGGCAAGCGGCTCAAGCAGTCAGACAGATAGAAATGAGGGTCTCAACAGACCGTTGTAGAAAAGATAAATTACTACCCTAGGTACGTGGTAGTCGCTTAGTTAAAGTTAGTACATTAGGTAGTACTTACCTAGGAAATAGGTACCTAGGTCCCTTAGGTACTGGTAGCTTTCGATTTGCATCAAGAATCAGGACATTCACCCTTTTGCTTGCCTTTCTGGATATGGTAGTTACTTTTCATCATGTCTCTGTGCGACAATTGACAAATTAGCAATATTTAGAGAAAGATGGAACCGGTAAAACAAGCGCAACAAACCAGTTTTAAGAACATGTACATTATCTAATATTCATGGCCTATTTAGGTAGGTATTGACAGGTACTGTAGTTTATCAAAGACTGAAGGTAAAGGCTTGATCTGTTTATTATAGATCGGGCTGTCCCCACCTATCTTTCATTACATATATTATGACGAGAATGGCGATAGACGTGATTGTAGAGTCTCGAAACAAGGAACCTGCAACGACCACAATAGTGACTGGGGGACCATTATCCAATAATCAGGCGTCTAGTGGAAAACCGGCAATTTGAAATTCCATGGTCGGCTGAACTTCTGGCGTTCAGGCCGACCAGTGTGGCTGTGCAGATGCAGGTGGAGGAGAATGGGGAAGAGCTTCGAATGCAGAGCAGGCATTAACTAGTGGAACAGTATTGTAGAATAGTGGAAGATACCCAGTGTAAGTTGGTAACATATATTTGCTTACGGACACTTGTATAATACCATGGTTAATCGTGGGAGGGCTCCATTGAATGACGGACACGCAATACCCAGTATGACAGGCGTATGTATAAAGGCGAGATTGCACACAAAAACCCCTTCTAGATGAGTCACGTACCAGTGAGGGCGTCTTTGCTACACGTCGCCTAGACCATTGAGTTGTGTCAACAAAGAGTTTTAGCCTGTAACATTTTCCTGGAACAAAAGGGAAGTTATCACAACAGGAGCCACGAATGCAGACACAACAACCACGGCAAGACTTCAAAAACAACAGCAGCTGAAGAGCTACGTAACCTCGGCGGTGCTAGCAAAGAAGGGAGCAAGGGTTTCCAGGGACCTAAACCAAACTAAACTCCACTAGCACTAAACACGCCTTTGGTCTCCTCGCGCCAGATCTTGGAAGCCCGGGATCCATGTCATTTTGAGGGTCCACTAGACTGAGCCAAACGCCAAACCCCCTGCCATGTCTTCCGTCACAAGCAAAATGAGCTTCCTATCGATTACGTAGGTCGTGCCCAGTTGCTCAGCGCCGCAGGGGTCTGACCAGGGCGCTGGGCGATTGGGCAGGGAATTTGGCAACGGAACAAGGGTGGGAGGGGAATTTAACTTCTTGGGATGGGGTGACTTGGAATAATTGCATGTTTTTCAGCACTGGAACCGAGTAATTAGTTGCTGTAAATACCTCTCTCCCTTGTTCATTAATCAGCCCGGCTCATACTAAGAGAGGTAACCAACAACTGCGGGCAGAAAAAGAAAAGATTCAGGAATAAAATGGTGAGAAGTGGATGTGCTCTTTGTCTGTGACACGGATTCAATGGATAGCTGCACGAACAAGTACTGCGCTGTATTGTATACGTACGCTCATAAGGATCGAGGAGACGAGTGTTTCACAAATAGTGTTCTGTACATCTTTATTTGAGGCCAAATGTCATTGTTGATTTAACCCTCATAACGATAATCACAGCCCGGTATTGGATGGTACGTATATATTTTACAGTGGTGTCCACTCTGCCGCGCTCTCTCGGCCCGCAATCACCACCACCTAGGCAGACCAGGCACCTCCACTGTATCCGATCAGTGGGTTAGTAAGGGTGGGCTGTCTAAGGTTGGACTCCAGTCTCCGCTGATAGTGATCGAGCTCTAGTCGAGCTTCAATTTCCCTTGTTGTGCCACAAATCAGCTCCCTCCCACTAGTTTGCGCAACTTGAAAGTTACATTGCAGAAGCCCCTGGAGCTCTATTTCTACAAAGGTACTGAATTGGTACCTTTATCTTGGACTCCCTGTGCTTTGACGATCGGCACAAGCTTGGAAGGGCAACGCGACCTCCACTAAACTAACCTCGACCTGCGGCTGTGGTTGCGGTTGCGGTTGCGGGTTGCGTTACGGTTGCACCAACAGCTGCTGAGCCCAGACCAGACCTGCCCGTCTTGTCATCTTGTGCCAGGATTTCCTCCACCTTCTAATATCTTGGCTTTCCATTGTACTTCTTACACCCGTTCCCTCTCTTTTTACCTCATCTTCTTTTCCTTTCTCTTCTTCTCGATTTCGTTTCCCTTCGTTTCCTAGCCTATCTCCCCGCCTGCCGTTATCTTGCTGGTGTCCCCGGCTCGGCACGTAAACAAACCAAAAGGCAAGCCTACTTAGCTCAGGTCGTGCCCGAGGCGCCAACTACCAGGGCGTCGCAACCTTGCACCACCTCCACCGATTGCGTTTCCCCGGCTGTTGTTCGAAACCGGCCTCCCAGCTCTGAATGCTTTGCGACGGTTCCTAGAGCTTGAAATACACCAATTGAGAACTTACAACCGCATACGCCCCTAGTAGCAGCACGTTCCAACAGCATTCGCAGCGACGCTGCTCGACTCGACGTCATGTCAACCGCCAAGGAAGCTGAAGAACTCAAGCAGCAGGGTGTTATCGAAGCTGCTGCCGACCCCGAAACCTCCGTAACTGCAGACGATGCCCAGAAGTCGATTGTAGAGGCATCCCGGAATGCTGGCGTTGCTGCTTTCACCTTCGACCCGGATGCGAGCCCAGAGCAAAAGAAAGCCCAAGCCAAAGCTGTATGCCTCTTTTCTCTTGTGTCCGCGACCTCAAACTAACGTAATTTGTACGCAGGCCATCCCACCAGAGCTCCAACAGAGCAGACGACCCAAAGGCGCTGCTATTATTACCGACGTTGACGATGGCACTGGCCCTGACGAGGACCTGCCGGAACCCAGCAAGGACGGAGTCTTGGACGTTGCTCGCGACGAGCAAGGCAAGCCCCTCGCAGATGGCGCAGATCCCGAGGCCGAAGACGCCCCCTACTCACGTACAGGATGGGCCCCGCGACTAGGATGGCCAAATGACGATGCTCTCGAGCAGGAGAGTCTGCTTGATCACGCGACATGGGTCGAGGGAAAGCTCCCGGATACTTTATATGGCGGTAGGTCTCGATATCAATATTATGCGCATACCGGTCACTGACGAAGGTAGATTGGTACCATAATACTGGTGTAATCATTTTTGCATGCATCACCTCCTGGCTTGTCGCTGTCTTTGGTGGCGGACTCGGCTGGATTATCATCATCATGGCCTTCTGTTCTACCTACTACCGAACATCCCTGCGAAGAGTGCGACGCAACTTCCGAGACGATATCACTCGTGAGATGGGCCTCAAGAGGCTTGAGAACGACAACGAGTCTCTTGAATGGATCAACTCGTTCATGCTCAAGTTTTGGCCTATTTACCAGCCTGTCCTTGCCCAGACCATCATCAACTCTGTGGATCAAGTTCTCAGTTCTGCTACCCCTTCATTCCTCGACAGTTTGAAGCTCAAGACCTTCACTTTGGGTACCAAGCCTCCGCGCATGGAGCACGTCAAGACCTACCCTCAGACTGAAGATGGCATTGTAATGATGGATTGGAAGTTCAGCTTCACTCCCAACGACACTGCTGATATGACTCGTCGCCAGCTCTCTACCAAGATCAACCCCAAGGTTGTCCTCGAGATTCGCATTGGCAAGGCCATGATCAGCAAGGGCCTCGACGTTATTGTCGAGGATATGGCTTTCTCTGGCATCATGCGCCTCAAGATTAAGCTACAGATTCCTTTCCCCCATATTGACCGCGTTGAAATGTGCTTCCTAGAACGACCGACCATTGACTACGTTTGCAAGCCTCTTGGTGGTGATAACTTTGGTTTTGATATTAACTTCATTCCTGGTCTGGAGAAGTTCATCCTGGAGCAGATTCATGGAAACTTGGCTCCGATGATGTATGCGCCCAAGGTCTTCCCTATCGAAGTTGCAAAGATGCTCGCTGGCTCCCCCGTTGATCAGGCTATCGGTGTCGTTGCGATAACTCTTCACGGTGCTCATGGCTTAAAGAACAGCGACAACTTTGGTGGAACTGTCGATCCTTACGCATCTTTGAGCTTGAACCGCCGCCAAGAGCTGGCGCGAACCAAGGTCGTTGCAGACAACCCCAACCCCAAGTGGAACGAGACGCACTACATCATTGTTACTTCTTTCAATGACTCTCTGGATATGCAGATTTTTGATCACAACGATTTCCGCAAGTCCAAGGAGCTTGGTGTTGCTTCTTTCCCCCTCGAAAGCCTCGAGGAGCTCAATGTGCACGAGCACCAGCGACTGGAGGTTATCTCTGATGGCAAGGCTCGTGGTGTTGTTTCCTGTGATATTCACTTCTTCCCTGTTCTCGAGACCCTGAAGAACGCCGAGGGTCAAGACGAGCCTCCCCCTCCATCCAACCAGGGTATTCTTCGATTCACTGTAGAGCAGGCCAAGGATTTGGACGGTACCAAGAGTCTTGTAGGATCACTCAACCCCTACGCGGTCATGTTCTTGAATGGTAAGGAGGTCCACCAAACCAAGAAGCTGAAGCGCACCAACAACCCTATTTGGGACAACGGTTCCAAGGAGATTCTCATCACGGACCGAAAGAAGGCCAAGCTCGGTCTCACAATCAAGGACGACCGTGATCTTGCTGGTGATCAAACTCTTGGAAAGTATCAGATCAAGCTCGACGAGATGCTCGAGTGCATGGAACAGGGCAAAGAATGGTACAACTTGCATGGTGCTCATACTGGACGTGTCAAGATGATGGCTCAGTGGAGGCCGGTCGCTATCTCCGGTGTAGCCAGCACCGGCGGCTATGTCACCCCTATTGGTGTGATGCGCCTCCATTTCAAGAAAGCTACTGATCTCCGAAACTTTGAGGCATTCGGCAAGTCTGACCCCTACACTCGAATTCTGCTCTCTGGTATCGAAAAGGCACGAACGGTTACTTTCCGGAATGATCTCAATCCGGAGTGGGACGAGGTTCTTTATGTGCCAATCCACTCTACTCGTGACAGACTTGCCTTGGAAGTGATGGATACAGAAAAGGTTGGCAAGGACCGCAGTCTGGGAATGGTTGAGGTTTTTGCTACCGATTATGTTGCGCAAGACGAAACTGGCGAGTACTTTGTCCACGATAAGAAACAGCTTCGTGAGGACGGCTTACGTCTGCATGGCAAAGGCATTGCCAAGGGAACTCTTCATTACACTGTTGCCTTTTACCCTTGCCTTAACGTTGCTGACCCTGAAGACGAGGAAGAAGAGGAGAAGGAAAAGGAGAAGGAGAGAGAGGCAGAGAAGGAGAAAGATTCTTCCTCTGGAGAGGAGCCTTCCCTCAACCAGCAGAGATCGACCGAGGCCGGCAAGTTCAACGCCAGCTTGGACAAGCCCAAGGAGAGAGATCTGGAGCCTCCTACCCCTACGACGGTCGGACGCCCCTCGATAGACGTGCCCAAAGGTCCTCGCAAGATTCGACTCTCCCCCGAGGAGCTTCTCAAGTATGAAAGTGGCCTGCTCATCTTCAGACTCATGGAAGCCGAGTTGCCAGAAAGCCACGGACTTTTGGAGGTTCTTGTAGATGACATGGTGTACCCTTCCTACATCTCTTCGACTGCCCGCAACAAGAATCACAAGTTTGAGGAGATTGGCGACTGCTTTATCCGTGAGCTTGATTTCTCTCGCCTAACGCTTCGGGCTCGCAAGAAGGGTGACGACGAGGACGACCTCATGGCTTCGCTTGCCGGCAACACTCTGGAGACACTGAAGCAATGCTTGGTAAGATAAAAATGACATTCACCTGTATAATGATATAGAAACTAACTGATCCGGCTAGAACAACCCGACAACATTGAAGCTCAAGAGCGAGGATGGACGCCCTGCAAGTGTCAAGGTCAGCTTGAAGTACATTCCAGTCAAGATGCAACTCGATCCGAGCGAGAGTATTAACAACATGGGCACACTTCGTGTTGATGTTCTTGATGCTGTTGACCTGCCCTCAGCCGACCGTAACGGCAAGAGTGATCCTTACTGCAAATTCGAGCTCAACGGTCAGGAGATTTACAAGACTAAGGTTCAGAAGAAGACACTGACCCCTACTTGGAACGAATTCTTTGAGGTCAATGTCCCATCAAGAACAGGCGCACATTTCAAGATTTCTGTGTGGGACTACGATTTTGCGGACAAGCCCGACTTTTTGGGCGGCGCGGATATTAATCTCGATACTCTGGATCCGTTCAGGCCATCAGAGACCAGGTCCATGCTCGATGGCAAGTCAGGAAGCGTTCGCATGCGACTCTTGTTCCGGCCTAGTTATGTCCAACGATCACGACAGGGTACGTCCACCTTTGGCAACACTTTCTCGTCAGCCCCTGGACGTATTGTCACTGGTGTCGCTGGCGCGCCTCTCAAGGGTGGCGTTGCGGTGGCAGGAGCCGTTGGCCATGGTGTGGGTAAAGGAGCTTCGTTCCTCCGCCGTGGCATCTTCAACAAGAAGGACAATGGGGATATTATTGAAGAAGACGGGGAGGCTTTCGAGCCTCAACCGCTTGCCTCTAATGGCACCGCTGGATCCAACGGTGGTCTCCGCCGGTCGCCTGCTATTAACGAAGAAACCGGCTCGCTAGGCACACGCCCTTCTACCAGCAACGGCCATGCTCGATCAAAGAGTACTGGACAGTCATCAGTTCACAGCGCAAACCCAGGAGCTGCACCAACTGGCACCGCTTCTTTTACCGTGGTTGAAGCGACAGGATTTCCACCTGCGTCTGATTTGTACGTCATCATCACTCAGATCAACCCCAAGGAGAAGATGGTGGGTAAGACCAAGCACTTCAAGTCGACAAGTGGACAGTGGGCCTTTGGCGAGACTTTCAAGTTCCCATGCTCGCCAGATTCACAGTTCAAGATTGAAGCCAAGGGGCAACACACGTTCAGCAGCGATGACGACCTGGGCGAGCACATCTACTTTGTGGATGAGTCGGGCGCTTCTTCTGCCAAGGAACTATCAGTAGGCAGCGGAGTTGTGGTACTCAAGAGCAGCTTCCAAGCGGCCGAGTCAAGCCTAGCCCCCGACAGCCCAAAGGCTCACCTTCGCCGAAGCTTCATGAGCAAGCGGGAAGGACGAACCAGCCGGGAGGTGACACCAAACCCCTAGATTGGGTGCAGTCCCAGTGGTTGAAGCGTAAAGGAGAGATTGTGGCTTCTTGATATTCCTTATACTTGATGTTTCTTTCAAGTCTTTTTTCTTTTGTCTTGATTCGAATGCAGATCTAAGTAATATCTGGGTTGACATTGGAGAATGGGGGTTATGAGGTTCTTTTATGGATCAAAGACTTCTGTCTTTGCTACCTGGGGCACAGATGCTTATCAAGCAGAAGGCTGGTAGCTTCGTGTGAGTGTGTGATATCTTTTGGAAGTTTGGTTGATGGTTTTCCTTGGCGCAATTTGGATGCAAGGACGAGGGATCCGGAATGGTTAGTACGACACCTAAGAAGCGTTCAATGAATAAATAAAATATAATTTCAAACAAAGAGTGCAAACTAGAGGCCCATGAGATATAGAAATCAGAAGGCTTTGTTGATGTTGTAATGCTAAACCGGAGTAGTGAATATTGATGCCTGAGTAATTAGGCTCTAGATAAGGCTGCCACGAGGCTGCACAGACAGCGTCACAGAGCCAAGGTACGTACCGATTTTAGAGGTTCAGTTGACGCGCGCAATGGAAGCTGCCTGAGCCTCAGCTTCCTTGTCCAGAGCTTCCATTCCCACCTCCACCTTAATCATCCATCATTCAACTCCACGACCACAACGTCAATCTCGATCACGATATAACGAAACCATCACGATTCGATAGCCTCGATAATCTCCGACCAGGGCAAGGCTTCTCTCCGCCTACTAAACGTCACCGAAAGCTCTAGGATACGAGGTATTCTACGAGCACCAGCTCCAGGGCGTCCCATTACAAGTCGATAAACTTGATATTATATCCCCTTCGATACAGTCAAAATGGACTCTCTTGTCGCAAGATACAGCCGGTCGGCGCACGGGCAGAATGAGCCTCTTGAGGAGCAGGATGAGCTAATGAACTCCATGGGCGACCTCTCGCTCAACTTTGCCATGCCTCCCGTTGCTCAGGTTGGTCATTAAAGCACAAGGCTCTACATATTGGGGTCTTTCTTCGCTCTCTGGATAATTATACTGACTCCCTTTTGCCTCCAGCCTTCATCATGGCTCCGAGCTGCCACGGATGACCGAGCCAACCCCAACTGCCCCATCAAGATCGCCCACGGTACTACTACTCTCGCTTTCCGCTTCCAGGGCGGTATCGTCGTCGCGACCGACTCCCGAGCCACGGCTGGCAACTGGATCGCCTCGCAAACTGTCAAGAAGGTCATTGAGATCAACAGCGTCCTGCTAGGAACCATGGCCGGTGGTGCCGCAGATTGCCAGTACTGGCTCGCCTGGCTTGGCATGCAGTGCCGCCTCCACGAGCTCCGACACAAGCGCCGCATCAGCGTTGCTGCCGCCAGCAAGATCCTCGCCAACCTCGTCTACAGCTACAAGGGCATGGGCCTCAGCATGGGAACCATGTGCGCCGGTGTCACCAAGGAGGAGGGCCCCGCCCTTTACTACGTCGATAGTGATGGTACTCGCCTGGCGGGCAACATGTTCTGTGTTGGTTCCGGTCAGACTTTCGCCTATGGTGTTCTCGACGCCGAGTACAACTACGACCTGTCGGACGAGGATGCTCTCGAGCTTGGAAAGCGAAGTATCCTGGCCGCCACCCACCGAGATGCTTACTCTGGTGGTTACATCAACCTGTACCACGTCAAGGAGGAGGGCTGGGTCAAGCACGGCTTCAACGATACCAACCCCATCTTCTGGAAGACCAAGCTCGAGAAGGGCGAGTTCACCAACGTGACGAGCGAGTTGGTTTAGAGGGCTGGAAATTAAAGAAGTTGTCAACCTAGGAAATGAGAGGCGTACACAGACGTAGCGTGGATGATAGAGAGGGGTGCTTCTTGCAATCGCCTAGTATAGGGCGTGAAGCTCCGAATGGGCCGTGTAACATGTACAACAATGGCTTTTTCTCTTGAAAGACAAGACATCTAGAACCCAACTAACGCTCGATGGTGATATCTATGAAGTGAAATAAGACAATAGTATACAGCGTCTCCGATCCAAACTCCGCCCATGCTGATAGTATACATAATACATGATAATAGTACAATAGTACAAAGTCGTTAGTCCGTAGTCGTTGAGCCCTTGATATTTCTTCTCACCCATCCCTCAACACCCAATATCCCCTCCCCAACCTCTGGGTCCATAGGCCATCTTCCAATTCCAGTGATATTCAAGTCAGACTCATACCCAGCTTCAAACATCTCCATGCCCGTCCACGCAATCATGGCCGCATTGTCTGTGCACAGCTCGACAGGCGGCGCAACAATCTGCATGTCTCCATAGCCTCTCACAGCCAACATCCTCTGCAGAACGTGCATCAGAAACTTGTTGCTCGCGACGCCGCCTGCTACAACGAGCGTTTTTGCAGTACGTAGCTCAGGTTTGTCGTCGAGAGCGACGCATAATCGGCCTGCGAGGTGTGTAAAGGCTGCGATCATGGTGTGCTGTGCTAAGGCACGACGCTCGGCGAGGGACATTGAGGAACGTGAGGCAGCAATGTCGTGTACGTGAGTGAAGATGCTGCTGAAGGAGAATGCGAGTTTGCGGGTCTGTCGAAAGGGTGTTGGCACAGTCCAGTCATAGCCCGTGGGAGGAGGATTCATTTCTGCAGAGCGAGAAGCTGGTGGTGTGAAGACGGCTTCGTAGGCGGATGTTATATCGTTGGTGTCCGGAGGAAAAGCGAAGGCTTCGAGAAGACGGCCGTACATGACATGCTCGCTTGTGTCAAATATCTCGGAGGGTAGAATGTCGCGAGCTGTCTGGTCGAGAAGGTTCCCAATGGCAATGTCACCACTCGTAGCGACAATGGAATGCTCAGTGAGGCCTGTGGAGTGGACGAGCTGCGTATGCCCGCCTGATACGAGGAGTGAGAGAAAAGGAAACTCTGGTCCTCTTGTTGACTCTTCTGTAGATGTATTCTCTCCCATGCTCATCCCCAAAGCCCGAGCCAGTCGCGGCGTCAGCGCATGCGCTTGCATATGATGTACGCCTACCAATGGCACGCCCCAAGCAACAGCTAATCCTTTGGCCATGTCTAGCCCAATTCCTAGGTTCGAGCGCATTCCTGGCCCACGCGTCACGGAGACAAAGTCTGGGATTTGCTTACGTACTTCGCCGGCATAGCAATGCCTCAAGCTCCCTGTGTCATGCCCCTCTTCTGCTGCTGGTAGAGCGTCAAGCGCACGACGGACCAGAGGTGCCAACGCTGCGCTGTGGCCCTTTGCTGCCACAATCGGGTGTATACCCTTGAAGGCGCGATTATCGGAGGATATGCGCTCATTGAAGAGGAGCTCTGTCGACTTTGATGTGTGTTTGAGTACGGCAACACCTGTATCGTCGCAGGAGGTTTCGATGGCGAGGGTCACGAGGGAGCGACTATAGCGGGGGATGAGGCCGAGGAGAGGTCTCCTATGGCGGCATTGTAGAAGAGGGCGCATCTACGCGAGGCTGGGCGGGGGGACGCAGAGTGTCGACTAGGTATCTATCTATTTGTAGACATGTGGTGAGCTAAGGTCCGGGATTCAAGATGGAAATCAACGGGAAATTTTGGGACGCGGCAGATGGACGGGACGGCCCCACTAGCCGGACCGAGTGGGGGGCCGGAGCTTCAACTTCAAGGCCAGCTTCACTTATACTACAAGACCAAACTTGAATGCGGCCTGCAATAGATAGGGGGACATGTTTGAATGTTTCAAATTTGAATAGTTCCAATTTTTATCTAGCAACAGAAATGCCATATAGGCTTGAATATTCCATGACGCCCCTTCCAATGCTTCCATCATGCTTGTTAGATGCTACACACATACTGTCATTAATCAAATTAATTGGTGATGGGTAGATATCTTCACACCCAGTTCACCCATTGGCATTTACATCCTCCGGTCCCGCCGTCGAATCCGCCAAGTTTGTCGTCTCCTCGAGACCGTTTGTTAATCCATGTGCCTGCAGCCCCTATATCGTTGGCCAGCAGCTTGGGGTGATCCTCATCGAACTGCTGCCGGTCGTTGATAGGCCAAGCCCAGACGAACTTCTTCCCTGGGTCTCCTCCATGTGTGTCCATTGTAACTGTTACCGGATAGGGCATCGTTCCCGGTCGGATCAGCTCCTCCGAGCCGTCGATGCTGCCTTGCCCCTTAGGATCAATCAGTGTCGACGTGTTGGCAGCTAGAGAGCGTGTCCAGATCTGGACGAGCAAGCGTGTCTCGCTCCACGTTGCAAGAAAGTCGGCCTCTGTTTCTTTACAACCACCATCCTCATCTAGAGGGATATCATCGTCCTTGGTATCGTTGAGGACTGTGATCGACTTGAGGAAGATCGTCCGCTTGAAGTAAGTATAAAAGGCGTAGTGCTCAGTCGGTAGCCCTCGATCGTAAAGCCTCACCGGCTGTTGCACCGGTTGCGGGAGTAAGACAGCGGGCTTGGAAGTGCCATCCTCCTTTAGATCAGGTGATGGAAGGACCTCAGGAAGACTGACGTTCATGTCCGCTGTATCTTGTCGCTTAGTGAGCTCCTTGCGATTGTCCTCTTCGATAGAATCCACCAGGCTAATGTAGAATGGAGTTGCTTCACCACCCTTTTCATCAGATTTGATGGCATCGGTCGTGTTTCCTAAGAACCACATCTCCTGAAACTTAGGTGGATCAGGGCTGGGCTCAAAGTCGGGTGTCTGCCGTGCTCGAACCATGCTACCTGCATGGGCAGCATTTCCCATACCTCGACGCGCCTTTGGCGAAGGTGGATCTTCATTGGGAACCTTCCAATCCTCGCTGGTGCTGTTATCCCACTGGATCTGCATGATGATGGTGGGTTGGTCAGGCTTGTAAGGCTTCACCGAGTCATGTTGCTCCTTTGGCAGAGAGCAGCTCCACATAGTAGATGGTTCGGTACAACCACTCCTTGCGACGACATTGTTGGGTCCAACTACCGTCAAGTCTCCTGTCGGCATCGGTGGAAAGTCAGTCAGGTTGACCCAGATAGATGGCACTTCGTCCGTGTGTTTGGGTCGCGTCAGAACCACACCCAATGTGATCGCCAGGATGATAATAGTAAGAAGAACTCCTAGAACAATCATCCAAACCCGTCGGCGTTGACGGCCCTCACGGCCTGTTCGACTAAAGCAGCCCCTCTTGGGAACACACCCTCTGCCTCTCCAAAACCCGCCAAAACGCCGAGCAACTACCTCTTCCTTCTCGTTGCGGCGTCTTTTACGCTCAGTTTTGGTCATGTAATTTTCATCTCCGTGTGAGTATTCACGGGGTACAGAAGTACCCAAGGGTCGTGTCGGGAGTGGCATCTGTGAAAGACGTGTGTTATCTCGAGGGGCAGGCGTGAGCGGTATATCAGTCATCTGATCGACCCGTTGAGAAGACATGGTGGAGGAAAGACCTGGGGAGACGGGACCAGGAGATGGTGGAAACTGGTTCTGAAGAGGATGTCCGGGTGGGAACACGGCTCTGTATTTCACTGGAGCAGCTTGATCTTTCTTATCAGGGGGAGAATAAGGAGGCAGCTGCTCTCCAACGCTTTCTTCCTCCTCTGTCACGAGAATCTGTGGTTTTTCTGTGATAGTACTTGTCTCGGGAACCAGAGATGCCCTCGCAGTTGAAGGTCCAGATTGACTTTCGTGAGTACTCTCAATACGAGGTGACGGTGTCCGGCGTGGAGTTGGTTCCTTCACGATGGGAGTTTGAAAGGAGCGAGACGACAACTTCGGTGTGAGATACTCTGTCTGTGGGGATTTAGTCTCTCGTTTATTCCACCATTCGTCTCCCTGGATACTCTTTGGTGAATCAGTGATCCCCTTCGGGCCGAGAGTGAATGTCAGCCTGTTCTCCATGAAAGGAGTGACAAGATGATGATCCCACCAGCCACGAGACTTGGAGGCAGCACTATCAGGCGTCAATGCCGACGTCTTTCCCTTGGCTTTCTTCTGCGGGCTTGAGGTACCATCCTCTTCGAATAGGGTACATGGAGTACCGCTATCAGATTCTTCGGTAGCATTGCCTCCCAGCTCAAGACTGATAAGCCTTTGATGTTGCGTTTTCTTGAAGTTGGCTGGAAGTGCTGGTACAGGAGGGACATTTCCATTGGTTCCCGTGCCGGGGGATGGGAACTGAGAGTAGATACTCGAAGCGTAACGAATGGTACTGAATGAGGACGCGGTGTCGGGTGTATCTGGTGACCACACAGACTTTTGCTGGACTGGAACCGGAGATAAACTTGAAGCAGTGGAAGCCGGATTTCGAGGCAAGTACTGTTGTGTTGGGGGTTCAATAGGCGTTGGAGCAACGTCGTATCGCGAAGAACTGCCCACTTCTTCAGATGATAGAGCCAAGCCAATAACAATAGGCCTATCATCGGGCGAAAGTTTCTGGTCTGGAGTTCGGGCTGATTGAGCTGGTTGGGCCGACAATTGCGGTGACGCTGTTGCTGGACTCTGGTCTTTGCTCTTCTTGAACCAATTCCAGTTTCCTACTGAGGCTGAGGTTGGCTCTCCCTCCAAAGCCTTCAAAGCAGCAGCGTCCACAAACTTGCCGGTACGTCCTACCGGCGTTGGCATGTAGTTCTGGCGTCGAAAGGATGACATGTCCGTGATGAGCTTAATACCAGCCTTGGCATTCTGAGCTTTTTGCCTGTGTCGCGATTTGACCCGAATGATCTTGGCAGCCGAAGCTCTTGATGATCGTCGTGCCGAAGGCTTCGATGTTCGGGTTGGTACACTCAGCGGGGGAGGAAAGACTTGTTCGCCGGCATCGATTGGTGTAATCGGCTCGTCGTCCTCCCAATCCTCCCATTCTTCTCGGCGCCTCGGATGAGTCTCTGAATAAGGCGGCGGGTGTGCCGGAGCGTGAGGTTGAGGAGCGTAGTTCATGGTGTAAGGTTGAACGGTATTAGATAGCGTGGTGAGAGGGAGTGACAGAAAAGAAAAAGAAGAGCAACAGCAACTAGTATTCAAACATGTAGAGCTGGTATTCAGGTGATGATGATCATGTAACTTGTTGTTTGCGATATGGCAGATGATGAGGATGCGTTCGAAGTGCAAGTCGAAGTGCGGAAGGCGAAGTTGTTTGACGGTGATGGTCTAGATGGAAACGAACGACGAAGGACGAACAGATTAAGCAAACCTGGCTAGTTGTATAACAAAGGAAAGGAACCTGAACAATGAAATGTGATAATAATAACTTATTCACGGTCAAGAACAGACGAAGTCAATAAAATCAAGGGAGAGAGAAGGAAAGATAAAAGTCCAAATTGCAGGCGAGAACAATGGAATAAAGCTACTACAATAGGCAAGTCGAAAGTGAGGATGCGACCGATAATACCACCTCCCGCAACTGCATATTGCAGTTGCACTGTTGTTGCTGGTGGATCTGAAGCATCAAATCCACCGGGATTGAGCAGAGCTAAGGGCGCGAAGCATCATGATTGGGCTGCAATAAAGAACCCGCATCGATTTGCAGCATGGCTAAATAAAGAATTTGAGGTCTAAACGTTGCACAATAGCTCATAGGTGGTGATTGTATGAGCTGGCGCAACCGAGGGTATGAAATAGCCGCCCTCCCTCTGGGGTTCAGCGTTGTGATTGGCCGGCTCTAGGCGCCGACGTTGGAGTGCGTGTGATTCGTAGGCCGTTGGATTGGCGACCGCGCCTGGAACCTGCAACTGCAACTGCAGCATCGAACCAGAACCAAACAGACAAGGACTAGGGAGATTGCTCATAAGTCAAAAGCAGAGCAAACGTCTCTGATGGAGATGCGGGAAAATGCTCGATTGGCTCATATCGCGATGTAACGGGTATCCGGGTGAAAGTGTCCGGTATCCGGCAACCGCTAGTCTGTTAATCGAACGCATATGCTGGTTGCAAGAGGTTGACTCTTCTTCTCGAAGTGCGGCCACTTGGCCTGCCTTGCAGTATTTGTTGGCTGATTCCGACGGCAAATTTTGCGAAACCAAGCCATGTTTGATACCTGATACAGTGATGAACTTGGCAACTCTGATCTGTTTAACAGTTACCGTTGGTGATAGTTTGCAATAAATGGAACGACTGACTCAGGTGGGAGGGTTTTCACCATCGCAGACATCTTGCTTGTTGCAACACACGACAAGTCATTGTGGTCTTTGACTCATCTCTTATGTATCTGACGCGTACGCCAAGACTTGGTGAGAATTGTGTGGACTTCTCTGCGTCGAGTAGGCCTCTAAACTGGTCTGGCCGTATCGAGGTTGACGATCCTACGGCGACCATCATGGCCACCCAGGACCCTCTGGGCAGGTGTTGCACCTCATGTCGGTTTCCCGACATCCGGTTTCTGAGCATATGAGCAGGTTCTGTGGGAGGCCGCCGGATCCAGGCAATTGTTTGGGGCGTTCCCAAGCATCGTGACAGATGTGAGGATATTCCCAACAACCTATCTACTGAGGCAGTAAGGAGTCTTCATGCGATCACGTGCAACATCATACCTAGATTCCTGCCTTTTCTAGGTTCGATTGATGAGGCCACCTCAGGAACGGCAAGAAGGTTAATGCGTACCTTCCACCAGCCTCTAGGTACCTTACATTAGCAGATAGCAATGACAAGCAAGTGGATGCTCATTGGCGATTAAAGTTATGACAGGTACAGGCTTGGCTCAGATTTGATGCAACCCACCAGAGCCAAGCATCGGGAACGTAATGTATTCATGGTTGCAGCGCATATTTGAAGTGAGCAATATCTTCAGTACTGCACGGTAATAATTAATTGAGTTCTTGGGAATTCCATTGGTTCGACTCGCCGTTCTCAGATTGAATTCATAACTTATTGGCTTTCCGTTGACGGGCTGCACCCCTGAATTTGAGATCCATATCCATTCAACGGCCACCACTGAAAGCGAATTGGCATAAGCACATGAATGTGGGGTCCTGGGGCTGTCAAAATGCAGATGCATGCGTATCAAGAGAATATTTTGTGATATTAACTCCCGAGATAAGTGCGCAAACAGCCTGAGACATCTTTGCCCTACAAGACAAGTACCGAAGTGAGGCTAGTCGATTCTCCTTCAATCTCCATGTTTTGTTACAGGTTGAATGTCTCGGTAAATGGACTCTGACGTAATTTGACCTTTTTTTCTTGCATCTTGCGAAAGGGGTGGGATGGATGCAGGGACCAAGGCTAAAAAGATGGGCACTTGGGAGATTTGGTTCTGTCTAAGCCTCTAAGACGAGTTATCAATTGGTAGAGAATATTGATTAATTCGAAAGATACCGCTTCTTTCGGGTCACTCAATATGTAACAGACTGACTGCAGCTTGTCACTACTTTGAGACAAGCAAATAAACCATTTGTGACTCTGGCTGCAAGGATCTTTGTCGCACAGAGATGATGGAGATGCATCTTTAGTTATCCCCTGGCTTCTCTCATCGGTTTGAAACAGGTATAATATAGGTAGTTAATTAGGATTTGCTTGGCTCATACGCATATCTCTTTGTGCTTCTAGAGAACCTTGAAGGCAGGAGGAATTGCCCCTTAACGACGGAATCAAGAGGTGGATTAAACACTGAAAGGGGAACACCCTTCCACTTGGCCTTTCCCTCGGCTTCCTTGGCAGAATAATTTGGCTGATTGCACTTCTTCATCTTTCATCAATTCTACGTTCAACTCGACGCTCCCATCGCATCAGGTTTGCAGAATTGAGACCATTTGACGATATCACGGGTATCACAATACGATACAACACGATCCGATACGAGGTTTACCACATCGAACACGGGCACACCGGCTAATTTGTTAGTGTTGAACTGCCTTGACCTACGTGCCGTATCTCAAGTTCCATTGCGACAACACTCGATCTGCTGTTCACTGTTGCTCCCGCTGTCGCATTGCATCACAGCCGAACGATTGCGCATACACTGCATTGTCTTGCACTGCACTTCGACCGCGCTGCCAGTGTACTTGCATTATTACAGCACCTTCTCGAAGCCGTTAAACCCAAAGATTAATTACACCGAATCCCAACGGAGCTCCATCAACGCTACTAGACTAGGATACGATACCTGCGCTATCTCTGCTGCGGATTCCATCATCCATCCCATCCACCTGCCACCCACCCAAATCTTTTTTAGTTCTGCTGTCAGCATCGTGCATCTCTTCGCAAACCCTCGACCACGACAACACTACGAGTCTACGCTACGTCGCTTACGGTCGCCCAAGCCTCGAAATACTCCTCTCCCGTATATATTCTTCGCGTACCATTTGTGTACCTACTCCAGCTCTCCAGCTCGTATTCCCCCGCCACGACCCATCGTGGTCCCCGATCCCTGGAATATCCATACCGCCTACGATATTCTGATTCTACGCCACATTTGGTTTGAACTTGAGCTGAGCAGTTATTACCGTGGTTGGTCAATTACCGGGATAACTCTGAGTGCTCTTGTTGTCTCCCTTGCCAAGGTGGAAAGTCGGAACCAAGTGGCGCCCTTTGCGTTCTCACAGACGACCTCTCGTTCCTGCGACTCTGGGCAAAAAGATACCACCAGTGCCCTACAGGCTCCCGGTCGCCTCGCCCCTCCATAATTCAAGCCTCGTGTTGGGAACCCTTCACGAGCTTTTCCCCCCACGACCGCAGCCGGCATAAGCGGCACTACTTAGAAGTCGCCGGTTGCGACGTTGCTCAAGCTGGCTTCATCACGCTCAGCCCTCGGCTCTTCGAGCTCGTTTAGCGATCGCCCTTCCCGCTCCCATCATACCAGGCAGCGCTCTTCTGTCAGCCATATCGTGATCAACGAGCAGCGTTCCTCAGGACTGCTCTCCATTGATCCTCAGAGGCCGCAACAGGCTCAAAACGGTCCTCTATCTCCTGTTCCCGGTACGTATACGATGTTCGCAGGTTGTCTAATTTAGTCCATGTCTCAGTCTTCATACCTCGAGGCTTCTTGGCGGGTTCCCTGTTCTGTTTTCGAACGTTACCCTCCCCACTGTCTCTCTTTTTATATTTCTTATGCCCGTCATCCCGCCTTGGCTTGTCCGGGCTCACAGTCTTGAGCTGTGCCTGGTCGAGTTTAAATCATCATTTACCTATACTTAACCCTTCACTGTTTTTCTTTCTGTAAATATCTGTTCTACTCATCTTGAATTTCCATGGGCTATCGCATACTATCGACCTAATTCGCGGGCTAACCTCGAGCCCGCCTCCCTCCAGATACCCCAGGGCCTTCCATGACCCTTTCGCGAAGCCCTTCGCCTGTCCCCGGTGGCGGCTGGTCCAGTCCAGGCTTGAGTCTTGACAGCGGAAGATCAACTCCAGCAAACGTGAGCGGCGGCCCTGTTGTGTGGGAATCGGCCAAGATGAGACCTCATAACTCCAGCACCTATTCATCCTTCTCGACTCAGAACAAGGGTTTCTTCAGCAGACACATGCGCCGATTATCGAGCAGCCTCCCACAATTTCACGGACAACGCGACTCTTTGAAGGAGAAGCCTGTTCGCGGGCCGCGATGGTTGCGAAAGGTGCCGCTTGTCGGCAGAATAAGATCAATTTATGGACGTATGGGTAGAAGGCTTAAGTTGGCTCTACTGTTCATCCTAGTAGCAACCCTCTGCTATACCATTTTTTACACAACTCGTAAGTTGCGCCAAGCTTGCCTGTTGGGCATGTTCACTAACTTCTGCAGCCCTTGTTTATTACTGGCGAAGATCGTTCGGCGGCGGAAACAAATTCGTTATTATCCTGGGCGCAAACGTCGGAGGAGGTGTCATGGAGTGGAAGGGCGCTAGAGAATGGGCTATCGAGCGAGACAGCGTGCGAAACAAGCGAAAGTACGTAAACCGATGGGGCTACGACTTGGAAATCGTCGACATGAGCACCAAGAAGAAGTACGCACACGAGTGGCGGGAGAGCTGGGAGAAGGTTGACTTTGTACGGGCGACTCTGAGGAAATACCCAAAAGCCGAATGGTGAGATGACCCTGTGAAAGACGGATTTGGAGCCCAAGACTAACTGATGACAGGGTGTGGTGGCTGGACCTAAACACGCTTGTCATGGAACCCTCGGTATCGCTCCAAGACCACATCTTCAACGACCTCGAGAAACATGTCCACCGGGACATCAACTACTTCAACCCTCGCAACTTCTCTCATCCTATGACCGAACCCTACCTCGACGAGGTTTCGCTAAGCCCTGTCGGCGATGGCAAGGCCAACTCGATCAACATGATCATGACACAGGACTGTGCCGGCTTCAACTTGGGATCCTTCTTCATGCGACGTAGCGACTGGACCGACCGACTCCTCGATGTGTGGTGGGACCCTGTGACATACGAGCAGAAGCATATGCAGTGGGAGCACAAGGAGCAAGATGCGCTGGATCAGCTATATCAGACGCAGCCTTGGGTGCGCAAGCACATGGGCTTCCTGCCGCAGCGTAAGATCAACAGCTTCCCGCCCGGAGCGTGTAACCCCGACGGCGGTCCCAAGGACAAGCACATCCATTATGAAGAGAACCAGCGCGACTTTCTGGTCAACATGGCGGGCTGTGAGTGGGGTCGCGATTGTTGGGGCGAGATGTACTATTACCGCGAGTTCAGCTACTGGCTCAACCGAAACCCTTGGGAGCGCTTCAAGGAGGATCTCATTGCGGTCATCTGGTTCAAGATTACTGGCCAGAGGGTCAAGCTATGAAGAGTATATGAATGAGCCGGAGGCACCAACGATGCGACGAACCACCCAACTATTCGGATGCAGACGCATCAGCTTGCCGATACGATATACGGAGGAAAACGGATACGACTGCGTTGATGCTTGCCATGGAGTTTTGTACATGATTGAATTTTTCCTCGACTGCATATACCCATTTAGACGAAGCATTTAGAAAGAGTATGGCGATGGTCCAGAGATATGGGGAAATTATCTGCCTACATGCCACAGGGGGAGGTATAGACTGGGGTGATGAGCGATTATCCAGTTCGTGCTCAAAATGAGACGAGACGAAGGATTGTTTTATAGATATGAAAGGGATCTCAAGGGAGGATGTATGGTTTCATGTGTACGCCTATCAAAGAGCTTCAGACCAGCTGGAAAGTATTTGCATTGATGTTGGTCCAAAATCAAATGTTTTTATGTTACAAAGGATGTTGGATTCTCAATGCTGATGAAGTGAAGCAATGGTTCGTCTCGGATGAGATCCTTCAAAGATGACGGATGATTACAGGTAAGGATCATCCTGGATATATATATCATACTGATACAATGCTTGTATCGAGACTGCGGAGAAGGGCCCAAGTTACGGGGATTCACAAACGTCCGTTCCCGCTGCGAAATCAAGATAGTTGATTCAATCAAGACTGCTAATATCATAAAGCATGAAAAGACTCTTCAGAGTTTTAGGCTATGAAATTATACGGGTTTCAACTACCACCATAAGAATATAGTAGGAATTATAGCATAGAAGAACTCGAGTTTTTCATAAACCCCGAGGCCAAGGCAACGGCAGTTGTAAGTCAAAAAGAAGGGAGGTTTTCACACAGCCCCTAGATAATAATAGCAATGTCGATCTCTGGCCGTTGAGAAGGGTCGAGATCAACTTGACTTGACTTGACTTGACTTGCCGTGTACTGCCGTGACCCCAGATCCTGGACTTCGGAACCCCGGCACGGACGACACGACCCGGAAGCTAACTTCCACTTCCACACGATTCAACGGTTGTGGTCAATAAAGTTGGATAAACCGTTTGGCTAGTTCAGGAGAATGAGGAAATAAAGATACCGATTTGTCCAAAAAGCAACCCATCTCGAGTATAATGCCATGCCGAGATACCAAGAAAAGGAGTAGCAACAAAGGTTCAAGTCTCAATCGGGGGTTAGGGGAAAGGAGGTGGCAGAAGAGTTTTTGAGTTTTTGTTCAGCTCGGCGAGTTAAGCAGGCGTGTCCAAAGTAGGCAGGGAGAAAAAGGAACAGAAAGGTCTAGTCTGGCTTCCATTCCTGAGACTACGTTTCAGAAGAGGTCAGTTAGTAAGTGTGGCGGTTAAGGGAAACGCGCGTCAAGACAAAGAGAGCCAAGAGGGTCTAGGTGAGAAATGTCTTGGTTGTGGAATGCTCCCTGCCTTGTTTGGACATGGGCGACTCATGAGGGCCTTTGAAAAGGGTCGGTAGAGTACGTAATCTATGGTGTTTTCTTTGTTTAGAGATCAGAGTCTGATATGGATCCATAGGTTTGCAAGGATAGAGAGCGCGCGGCTATCATATGGAAACGCTGTGGTTAGATTCATTCATCTATGTCTAGATGCTGAGAGAACATTCTCTATTGACGGTTTCGGTGAAATTCAATAACAATAGCATTGATTTATTGATGAATCAATCAAACAATGACTAGAAAATAAAGCTGAACTGTTTCTGTTTCTGCTTCTGTTTCGTTCCAAGTCCGGACTTCCCATGTTTCAATAGCCTCGATCATCCGGAAGCGCCATCCATTGCCTTTGCCCTTGCACAAGCCCGTGCAGCCATTTCTCCACTGTAAAGATAGTGGATCGTGCTTTAGTGGATGCAACCCCTGAATCTACCCCCGTCCGATTACCAGCAGCCTATCACGGAGCCTAGAAAACAAGTCTCCCTGCCTGAACCGGCCATGGTCAGGCACGTCAAAGCCCCAGACGGTTGCGCTAAGCTTTTACGAGCAGGAAATGATTGGTTCGCGAGGAGACGTGTTGGCGGCAGAGCCGTCTCGTCTTGACAAGCCCACCACCTTTCGTTAGGTATTCATCCCGGGCTATAGACTACGCATCAGGAGCTCGAGGTGAAAGGGGTCTTGAGGGGCATGATTGGTTGGATCGACAGGTCTCCTTACTGATCAAGGACCCTTGGCTATTGTTTCGGAAAGTTTAGCATGTGGCCTAGCATCTGATCTAGACGAACATGAACTGATAGGAAAGAAACCTAAACTAGCTAGACGAGGAAAGGAAGAGATTCCTTGTTCTTGGAATAGCATGGCGTCGGATGTTCCAGAGGGAGTGGCTCTGCAAGACATATCAGAGACATATAGATAGCTCCCGCATTCCCTCGTGAGGCCATCGCTAGACCTGAACCACTCTCACTCTTTTTTCTCTCTCTTTCATTCTCTTCCCTTGCCCTGCCTTTTCCGTCTTCAGTGTCTGGTTACTCTGTCGTTCTGTTCTTGGGAAAAACCTATCCACTCATTCTTTTCTATCCTTGGCTGCATTCGTCGTCTCGCCGTTTCAATCCTTTCGGCAAGCTGGCTCGCCGTTTTATTTAACCACCCACTCTCTTTTTTGCTCGATCTATTGCTTTCCCTATTAACTAGGAAACAAGCAATAATTATATCCTCCTTGGCTCCCTCCTTGGCAGTGCTCAGAGCTATTGTTTCGTTGCGCGTCAACACAATAAGCCCGCCCTTCCAGCCCTCCGCTTTAGGCTGAGGATTTCCTCATTCGGCTACCAACTCCTTGGTATAGACAATAGCTTCTGCTTCTATTGTTATAAGTCGTTTGGTTATTTCGCTCCCTCGTCTCAAATTCAAGGGAACATCACATCAAGTCAACAATTGAACAACATCACAACCTTTACTCACACTTATACATCGTCAACTCAACTCTGATCAACAAATTCATCACATTCGTTCTTTTTCACTTAAACCAACAACTTTAAACCAGGATCGACGTTCCACAAAACAACTCTTCTTCTCGTCTTTACCCTCAAAGACAACAGAAGCAATGCATACCTCTATCCTCGCTCTCGGTCTCACGGCCTTCCTTCAAGGCGCTGCTGCAGGCGGCTCCAAGTCTCAGTACTCGCTCAGCACCACCTACGACACTTCCAACTTCTTTGAGGCCTTTGAATTCTTCAACGAAAAGGACCCCACCAATGGCTTCGTCGAATACGTCGACTCCGACACTGCTAACAGCGCTGGTCTGGCTGGTTTCGTCGACGGTGCCGTCTACATGGGTGTAGACTACAACACAAAGAACCCTTCAAACGGTCGCAAGTCTGTCCGTGTTACTTCGCATGAGTCTTTCACTCACGGTCTCATTATCGCCGACATTGCCCACATGCCCGGCAGCATCCCCGGAGTCTGGCCCGCATACTGGATGTTTGGCCCTTCGTGGCCTACCTCGGGTGAGATCGATATCCTCGAGGGTGTAAACACACAAACTGAGAACAAGATTACCCTCCACACCGGTCCTGGCTGCTCCATCACCAGCGATGGCTCCGACGACAGCAGCACCCTCGTCAACAAGAACTGCAACGCTGGAGGTGCCTCCGAGGGCTGCGGTCAAACCACCAACAACAACCAGAACTACGGTGATGGCTTCAACGACATTGGCGGCGGAGTCTACGCTACCGAGTGGACATCCGAATTCATCGCTGTCTGGTTCTTCCCCCGCGGCCGCATCCCTGAGGATCTCCAGTCTGGCAACCCTGATCCTTCATCCTGGGGTCCTGCCACTGCCAAATTCAACGGCGGTTCCGGCTGCAACATCGACGATCACTTCAAGGAGCACAACATCATCTTCGATACTACATTCTGCGGCGACTGGGCTGGATCTCCTGACGTCTGGGGCAAGAACCCAGAGACCTCATCGCTGGGAGAGTGCGAGGACTATGTCGCTTCCAACCCCGAAGCCTTTAAGAACGCCTACTGGCTTGTGAACAGTATCAAGGTTTACAACCAGGGCGGATCAAGCGGTGGTGGTAACGGTGGTAACAGCACCGGCGGTGGTGACCAGGACAACTCTGGTGATGGCAACACTGGAAGCGGTAACAGTGGAAATGGCAACAGCGGAAATGGCAACAGCGGAAACGGAAACAGTGGCAATGGAAACAGTGGCAACGGTAACAGCGGTAACGGTAACAGTGGAAACAACAACAGCGGAGATGGCAACAGTGGAAATGGTAACACTGGTAACGGTCAAAGTGGAAACGGTGACGGCTACAGCCCTGACGGTCAAAGCCAAGGCACTGATGGTTCCAGCGATGGAAGCTCAAGCGGCAGCGAAGACCAAAGTTCCAGCTCCGATGGCCAACAGAGTGCTAACAGCTATGATAACGGCCAATACCACGGCAATGGTGCCTACACCGCCAAAAGTACAGGCAACAAACAAGGCCAATATCAAAGCAGTGGCGGCTCCAGCTCCAGCGGTGGCGGCTCCAACGGTGGTTATGTGGTCCACGTCGACTCAAGTGGAAAGTTGACCACCTGGGGTAACGGTTCCAAGCGCTCCGTTATCAGGAAACGATTCCTTGCTTGAGGAAACCTCACTCGAGGGCAAAATCCTCTCTTCTTCTTTGTCAACCCATGAGATACCCCCCAAGAAAGCAAAAACAAAAAAGGTGGCGGTCAAGGCGTTTTTGGATCATATTCGGACGGATATAGACGGACTATCTGGTAAACGCATTTTCAACTCTTCATGTTTACATTTCTTATGTCACCTTTTACCTTCTCAGTACATATATATAGCCATATTGGTTGCGAGTGGTCAATAGCCGCAAGGAGCCTGCAAAGTATTTAGCAATGCAAGCCATATGAGCATTTACCGAGTTTTCTGAGTGATGTAGTAATAACCGGAATAGTGACAGTTTGAATGTGGTTTGATCAAGTAAAGTCTTGGTGGTCCCTGTTAAAGGACGTTAAGATGGCCCCTGTACCTTAGTAAGCCTAATCAATCCTAGTGATGTTGGGGATGATCTACGCCAATTGTGGCTCCTCGTCTCGCCTTGTCATTGACCTCCCTGGGTCCAATAAAGTGATTATCCTCTTCCAGTTTATGACCGAGAACAGAAAGAGATATGATGATATAACGTTTGGAAAGATTAAAACAGTAGGAAAAGAGACTACATCATGCTGAGAACTAAGAGCCATTATCTTCTAGTCATCATGACCGTTATGCTAAATCAACATGCTTGCTAGCATTTTATAATGAAGCGGGTCCAGACTTACACGGATGATTATTAAACTAACCATCATCTCGTCGGACAAGTTTGATAATTCCTCCAGAGCTCACGATCTCATAGACTTGTTTCAAAATTGTTGTTCTCAACATATTTCATTCAATTCACCTATATAAACGCCTGGATCATTGTTTAACTCACTCATCACACAACAGCACGTACACACCAACTACCTGCATCATGGAGTCTTTTCTCGGTCTCGACCTCTCGAAAAACTATTCCTTCTTTACAGTATACAACTCTGCATTCTCTCATTGACTACCCTCAACTTACACATCTACAGGTTCCAGCTGCTTTCTTCATCGCCACCTTTCCTCACGCCTACACCATCAGTAGCGCCTCCAAAGGAACATACGATAACGCCAACCCCCGTTCTCACAAGACCACTATCGACAAGTGTGACCATCTCGACAAGGCTGCAAGTTCCCTCTCCTATCCCATTTCTCACCCACCACTAACACCCTTGCCAGGAGAAGCAGTTTCTCCTACGAGCAAAGTCTTGCACAGAAAACGGCTTCGAGACCCTCGGCTTCTATGCCTCTGGAATTGTAGCCGCAAACTTCGCAGGCGTTTCAACGCCCACTCTCAACACCTTGGGCCTCGGCTACGTCGCCAGCCGTCTCGCGTACAACTTCGCCTACCTATGGCTGCAGACCAACCGACGGTTGGCGTGGGTGCGCAGCGTGGTGTGGACGGTGAGCATCGGGCTTATTGTCACATTGTGGATAAAGGCTGGAAACAAGATGTTGCTGGCCTAAGCTGGAGCCACGTGTGAGTTTCGTGTATATATAGACATAGATATCAGGGTGGCTGTGATAGACACAAACAATACCCCTACCGAAGTGTAACCCTCCATGGCTATAAATTCTCGGCCATTTTATCCGCCTTGTGCAACTCGTTGCTTCAGATATAAGAGTCTGAGATTCCATCTGCCGAATTCATACGCGTCCTCTCGCTTAATACGTTTGCCATGTTTGCTCTCCGTTGTTGTGAGCCATAGAAAGGTCAGTGTAGGAGTCATGTGAGGAATCTATACCATCACTTCGTAACGCAAACAAATGATTGCTCCGTGGTTACGGGTTGCTCGAGTGCAGGTGAAATCTTCTCGAATGTCGTACTCGTTTGTCCATGGTTGCTGTATAAGAACACTCACGTCTTCTCTTCGAGAGACCGACCAACTGAATCCTCAAACATCAGAAAAGAATAACCACCAAGATTTTCTAATCACAACACTCACAATGTTCCCCCTCAAATACCTCATCATCCTCTTTGCCTCAACTGCTCTCGCCCTCCCCGGCGACCCAGCGGCCTTCAACGCAGAGTCCACCACCACATCCGCCCCCACGCAGACCTTCGACTGCGATTACGAGTATTGCGATGAGAACAGCGTCTCGTGGTGCTTCCACTTTGTCCCCTTCACCGCCATCGATCCGACCCTGGGTCCTCTGCCCGGCGAAACGAGGACTTCAATCGGAGTTTGCGGACCCAAGACAGTGGCACCGATGCCAGCGTATTGAACTGAAGATGACCATTCTTGATGTTTGGCTAGTTTTATTTGAAGGGCGTTGGAAGGACCAGTCCGTGGATATGTGAGGCCGGTGGGTAAGGACAAGTTAATGAGTGAATTCGAGATATCTCTGTCTAAGCATAAACATGAAACTGTGGCTCTAACAAGCAAAACGGCCCAACGTGATACCTGGGTAATCTAAACTTCCTTGCCAAAAATCCCAAAAATCCCAAAAATGAAAGACCAAATCCCATACGTACGCTCCTAGGCTCTGGGAAAAGAGCCAAAATGCCATTCCATGATTCCATGATATCTGATCCTGCGCCTATACATGCTTCATTCAATGATATGGGTGTGTGCACTCAGTGCATCTCAGCACCTCCGAAACTCTTGTGCCTCGTCAATGTAGCCCGAGCCTGGGTTGCTCTGGGAAGTTGTTCGCGAGTAGACTTGCGCCTGTTGAGAGGCCTTCGAGGAGTCTCCTCCATTCCGCTCTGGCCTTGTTCGGCTTCGATTATAGCGTCCGCGGGCATAGCAGCGTCGTCCTTGATCTTGGCCACGAAGAAAGATGCAACCAGAACACAGGCTCCACCGAGCGCAAACACGACAGGAATGCTGCGGTCTCCCGGTGTGCCGCGTGGCTTCTGCCAGATCTTGAAGATAATACTGGAGCCAAGAGTTGCGATGATCTGGGGTGCTGCAATCGCCATATTGTGGATGCCGAGAATCACTCCAGCCTGGTCAATCTCTTCCTCCTCGGCGTCATCTTGAGACCCAGGGTTGTTTGCTCTGGCGGCGGCTGCTCGAATCTTTTGGGCACGGATCAAGGCATCTCTCTGGCTGATTTCAGCGCTGATGATAGCCCATGGAGCCCATAGCGTCATGGCCCATGTGATACCAACAAGACCAACCAGCACGGTGGCCGCCTTCACAGTCCGCACGAAAAGCGTAGCGAACATGCAGCCAGCGAAGAGAATGAGAGACAGGAACCAGGCACGCTTGAGGGTAAGGCCAGGAATAGCCAGCTTGTCCAACCATGATACCTTCTCGTCTTCTTCTTCATCGTAGTAATCGGCAGCAAGAGTCTCTCCGGGTGCGCCTGTGGTGGGCTGGCTGTCGTACGTCGGGGCAATGAAGAAGGGAAGGAAGACGTTTGTAAGCAAACTCACGATCGAATTGATCAGAAGTGCAAAGGTGCCGATGCGCGTTGCCTGCTCGTACAGCTTGTTAAGCTCCTCCGGGTTCAGGTGGGGATTCGCTTCGAGGTATGGCTCAACATAGATATCTCCAATGTAGGACGACGTGTAGAACAGGAGAGGGAAGAAGCCGATCCAAGCACAGAACTGAACCTCGCACACTCTCTTGATCTGGGGCGGCAGACGCTTGATGGATCCGAAGATGGAGAAGAAGAAGGAGAAAACACCGGACTTTTCCTTCTTGGCAGGTCCATCGAGCCGAGGGTCTCTCTCCTTGATGAAAGCAGTGCTCACAAACACAGTCAAGGCAAGGGCAACACAGGCGATAGCGCAAAGAATCTGGAACTGAGTCTTTCCGAGAAACCCAACATGCTTCCTCAAATCGACATACCCAGCGATGTATCCCACGATGTTGCCGAATCCGGTAATTCGGCTAGCCATGGCATTGGCTGACTCTTGTTGGTGGGCTGGAGCACAGTCGACAATGAAGGCGCGGATAGATGCCTGGACAGTGTTGATAGCGAAATCGAGAACGTAAACACCAATGACGGCAACCACGATAGTTGTGGTCCTAACTCCTTGTGACTCGGGGTCGAAACCAAGGATGTTAGAGGCACCGCCAACTATCTCCTTGGCCCAAGCAAGGAATAGTAGGGACAGGATCGTCGCAATGGCCCCTCCCACCATGAAAGGCTTTCTCTTTCCCCAAGGTAGACGGCAGTTATCACTCAGCATGCCAACGTAGGGCTGTACCAAGGTACCCGTCAAGGGACCAGCAATCCAGACCAGAGCCATAAGAGACTTGCTGAGTCCCAGAGACAGGAGATAGGGCGAACCGTTGGAGAGTTCAACGGACCATGCGATCTGAAGACCACCAATGCTGATGGTCAGTAAGATCAGGTACCATATACTCTTGGTATTCTGTGAATCATCCTCCCCATGGCCATTACCATTGTCGGCGTTGTTGCTCAGTAGGGGAGATTGTTCGTTGCGGCCTTGCGAATTGGCAACACGGCCACCAGACTGGTGCTGGGAATTGGAGGAGGATGCGGTCCGGCCGCCGTCTGCGGCGCGCTCTTGAGGGGCACCCATTGTGTGACTGTAAATGAGAAGCTGCGATTATCACGAAGTTGACAATATCAAGTTCAATGCGAAAGCGCGAAGCTTTAAACGTGCGGACGTTGAGCCTCTGTAGGCAGACTCCGGATGCGGGGGGGCAAGGTGCGGATTCCGGTCAACCAGAAACAGCCGGCAGTTGCTGGTATAGGCGATATCACAAGCAGAGGCGATGAGAGACCTAGGTTTGAGGATTCATGCCGAGCGCAGGACGGTTGACAAAAAGCAAAAACAAGGCGGAAACGGGACCGTCTAGTAGTGTAGTGTAAGTGAACTAGGAGTTTTTCTCTGGATCAACAAATGTCCGTTGTATATTTAGGCCCAAGTTGAAACTATCATGTGGTCAAATCAAAACTCACGCGACCGCACCTGTTGTAGGCGTGCAGGCGTGGCAGGTGCAGAGAGGTCGGGCTCTGGAGTGTAAGAATGTGAAAGAGGTGCGTCACTGGGTCCCCGCCTCCAATAGATCGTGACGTGAATCATTACTGATCGAGCCCCGTTCCTGGTTGGAGTCGCTCCGGGGCTTGCATGACCGTGTTTCATTGGCTGCTGTGCCTGTCCGGTGCTGCTGACCACTGGGATGCCTGGAAAAACTCCATTCCCTGGCAGGCCTTGACCGGCCTCTTTCTGCGAGACTTACCCTGTATGTATATTTCCCTGCATCAAAAGTGACGGGTAATATCAATGAAAATGCAACCAGCGCTGGGTATTTTGATCCTGAGGACCTTTTCACCCGTGTCTCAGATTCGTTAACGGCACGTGGTGAAGATTTCTCGAGGCGGTCAGTAAAATCTTCAAGATAAGTTCAGTCTAACAGTCCGAAAACACCCAAACAAGCAGAATCAACCCGCACTTGCAGAGATGTATGACGCGCGGGAGGGACTGAACGTCCGGGAAAATCTTGATGGTCGCACACTAGCTTCTCATAAGTGGCCCAAGATCTAAGAGCCTCAACAGATGCTATCAGATGTTGAGGTGAGGCTCGTTTACCTTCTCTTATCTGACGGGTCTAAGTATTATTCGAGCTCTGTTATCAACGAGACCGGTGATATGTTCAACCGAACAAATGCCAAGAAACCATAACAATGTGATATCCATAGATGCCTCAGGTTGAGCCGAGAGTGCCCATGGGCCATGCTGCCATTCACGACAACCCCAGCCCTGAGCGGATCCCAGACCCTGGGAAACCACCATGATGCAATCAGATCTTTCCAATTGAACTGCTCACGATTGCTTCTCCCATGTCTCGTGAGAAACCAGGATGAGCCTCGCCACAACGGAGTTCCACCGAGACATAGACGACAGTGAAGCGGGCCAGAGGGCCGATTTGGCGAGGCCTCGAAGTTGGCCCACCTGGACTGTCACAAGCGAATAACCAACAACATAACACCCCGGCAGGCTGAACGGCTGTCGACGGGATACAATTGCAAGGTTGATGCTATCCCCACGTGCAGGATACCATTCTCCTTCACCTCATCGCCAACTCCGTGAGCCAAGAGGTGTGATGGAAAACAAAAGAAAAAACAGAGAAAATTTTCATTCAGGGTAAGTATAGCCGCCGCAATCAGTCTCGTCAGCTAACCACCAACAGGAGGTGTCATTGTCGATAAGCTCAGACTCGCAGATTCGAAAGCAATTATCCGCGCTGCTAACGGAAGCCAAGACTGGCGCCGAGAGCGGGTGGCGAACGAATCCCGTCAAGGGCTGCAACGGGAACTAACGGGGGACGCGATACGTAGCTGGGAAAAACCTTGAGTTGAGAATCACCGGCCCGGTGTCTACCGACGGGATGGGCGCCATGTCCGTAATGGTTGCAGCATCAAAGGAAGAACGAAAAAGACGTTGAGCATTGAGGATGTTCTAGACGAACGGATCGATAACGGCAGCCCATTGTTTATCGACGTCTGCAACGGTTCGCACTCACACGACTCTTGGAGTCGGTAGGATGGGGCCGATTGACCTCATCCCCAAGCCTTAACCGAGCAAGGGCCGATTGGTACGTAATATGCATCAGACTGACGGGAACAGCAACACCGAGCACCGAACAAGTTGTAAAGAAGGATCTCCGGACAAGGATCTGTCACGTTACCGAACCCAGTTTTGCTTGGCAACTTGTCGCCTGCACAGAATGGAAGAAGCGATTCCTCGGTGCCTGGAAGTTCTGGATGTAACCATCAAACGTGTGCTCGGAATGTGGTGAGCGGCCATGAAGAAACCTGAACACAACAACAGCTAACGGAGTCAGCTCGGCGTTATCTACTCACAATGACGCTACAGTAACTACTTGCCTGTGAGAGTCTAGCCTGTCAGCATGTTCATGACCCCGTTCAATCCCCAAGAACTCCCCAGTAACCCCCCAACAAGCTAGTGATCCAAGAGGGGCGACATGCGGGGGTCTACATGGCTGGACTTTATCGTAGACCCCGTCCCCGTCTTCGAGATGGAAATTCTACCAACGTTAGTCCAGTGGTGTCGGAGACGACCACTGTTACACCATCGGCCGAGGTTTATTGCCGAATTCTCAACAAAGCCATAGTGTAAACCAGACGACGAGGGAATGAAAAGTCTGTTTTTGGCGTCAACGTTGTGAGACACGTATCAACGGCTGATACACGAGGCGCTTCACGACCCAACTCCTGGACGCCATGTTTCCGCTGCTTCTCATTGCCGGACACATTCGGCTACCAGGGACATGAAAGTTGGCTTTCATTGGACCCAGTGTGCTCCGTCCATGCACGAAACTCTGGTGCCTGCGAAAGTAATCTCACTGCCAGGTGGGTACCCTGTCAAACAGATCACAGAAATGATCTTCACCTCAGGCTAAATTAAAAACAAAGTCTTGTCGTGTTCCGCCTGCCCCTTTGAGGCTGATGGTTTACCAATAGTGGCGTTGCTTCTGCGTTTCCTTGCTGCTAAAAATTGGCACTTCCGAGCCATCCACCACATGGGCAAAGCCACAGCAAAGTACTCTTTGTACTATTCTGAGGCCCCGGCCCGACATTGCAGGGTTTCTCCATACAGCCGCCATGGCCAGCGCTGACCTCATTGAGGGTCAGCCCCGTACAAGCCGCCGAATCCTCCGCCATCCTCCGCCCCCCCAAGCTTGCTCGAGCTAATCACAATGCTTTATTCTTATTGTGTTCCACAGAGCCAGGGACCGACGGACCCAGCGACCTCTCAGAGACCATTTAGATGTACTCAATGTATCTTTTGTACCCGGGATCAGGGACCTCGCGTTGGTTCCACCTCCACAGCCAAGCCTAGGTTTCCAAGGCGCCGCCGGAGAACATGGATGCCCCCATACTGGCCGAAACGGCCGACGACTTTGAGGGGTTTTCCTATCTCCAGGGATTCCCTTTAAATGTCCCGGCTGCTGCACTTAACTCGTCGTGTCCATTTAAGATAAACGATCGCCCATTCCACTTTGTTTATAGTTGGGAAGATCTTGTCAATTCTTAAGCTCATTGCCTTGAACCATCACGAACTCAACACTCCACACTCATCGAGCTTAACCTTCTGCTTTATCTATATAAACACAACAATCATTCAACTCATCCACAATGGCTATCCGAGAACAATTCCGTCGCGTTATGCGCTCCGATGCTTCCAGCTCATCACAACTTGTCGACTCCAACACTCCCGGAAAGATCACAGCAACCATGACCAAGTCAAGCCAGAACAGCGACAAGTCCGACGCATCAAAATCATCCCTCGTCAACAAGCTGTCGCGTACCTGGACGTGGGGTTCTAAGGATAAGGACACTAAGGAACGCAAGCCCAAGAACAAAAAGGGAAAGAAGATCACCCACCCTAGCGAGAAGCCCATGACCTCCCAGAACCTGCAACACCAGGAGATGCTCTCTCACTTCGACTTCACTTTTGGTGCTTCTTGCACTGAGCAGATTGAGGAAGATGACTTCATTGGCATCAGCCCTTGCTGCACCCGGGCTCCCAGCGTCGTCGACTTCTCTCTTGAAGCCGACAGCGAAAGCGATGGCCGCACATCCTCATCTTCGTCCTCCGTTAAATCATCGTAGCCGATTTCCTGAATTGGCAAGGTTGATGATAATGGATGGGCGGGCATGCGGGCAAGCCGATTGTCGAAAGGGGCAAATTGGAAAAGTTCCAGAACACCAGTTTAACGCCCGCCACCAAAAAACCAGGCACACACACCAAAGTCACCTACTGCACTTGGGGATGATCTTCACTTTTTGGGTGTTGCATTTTACCCATCTGATCACGTCCGCTGGATCCAGTCTCTTGTCACTACTATTTTCACCGATTGGGTGGCACAACCATCTCCAGATCAGCTCCTGTTCTACACCCGAACAGGAACAGTAGCTGACGATCCGACCACCACCACTTTTCGGCATAGAGCCCGACTTTCCACCTCATCTCTTGCCTATAGATTTGGCTAAAGAGCATAACAAATAGACATCCAAACAAAAGCAGTGCGCATTGGGCTTGTCTCTCATCGCTGGGGCGATGGGGCATAATATTTTACCCCGGCGACGGTGTCTCGGGCACCGCAGAAAAAACCGCATGAATTGATTGATTTGAAACGCCACGACGAGTGGTATGAAATGCATTTTGGATTTAGCGATCGGTACAGGGAGTTTGCATATCATCTTGGTCATGCAATGGGCAGATAGACCTAGAACGGGCGTTTAATTGATGAGACCTAATACCAAGGCTCTACATTTCTACATTTTACATTTATCCTCTTATCCATTGTGCCATGTGAAGTTTATGTTGGTGATGTCGATGCATCTAGAATAGGTGACGGTCCGAGTACTAGAAGCAGTAGTAGGTTCCCTGCGTAGCAAAAAGTCTTATTCCCAATGCCAGCCTTTAGATCCACTGATGAAGTCTGAATAATCCTGATGTGCATGCATATTGATACAGTTGTGAATTCAGATTGGAAGTTTCAAGTATAAGCTGATGTGATACGCAACTAAGTATAATAACACCACAGGTTAAGACGATAGGATGTCTGTATGCCCGATGTATGATTAACACAAGTTGTCTGAAAGTTTAACAATACTGAGAGATGTATTCATCTATGATAGGTAGTATGTTGTGGCAGTTGGTGAGCCCATCACCATCTGTGCTCAGCCGTCAAAATATTACTGTCGGCCGTTTGCACTGCAAACTTTGCAGTGCGCAGTCACCGCTGGATATCTTGGTAAATAGTAATTCAACCAGTCATTTTTCTCAATTCACAATTGAGGAATCCACTCTATCATAGGTAATCAATATCAAGAGTACCTACCTATGAGGTTTCACCAACCTCAGCCTGCCATTCACTCGGGATGCTGGTTCCATCGTGACGCAGGAAGGCGCGGCTTGACGACTACGCGGGCTCTTGCCGTAAATACCACAACGAGCCTGTGATTAAACCTGACATGATCCCATCTTTTCCACCGCCGAGATTACCTACTGCCTCAGGTACGTGGTCGATAGGCTCCTTCACTTGAAAGGCGCTGCTTTCACTTGGACATTTTTCTCCTCAGCATGCTCGACCTCTACATCATCAACTGCTTCCTTGCACCAACAACGCTATCACCATAAGAAGTACTGCAACACCCTCACTTTTACTGCTACAATGTCGAGCAAGTCTTGGTATGCTCTCAAGTCCAAGGCTGTGCACACCCGCTATGGCTTGACCAAAAACATACAGGTCCTCCTGCAGGGCTTGGAGAGCTTCCACGCGGGCGCTATCGACGCGAGAGAACTTGGAAGCATGGTCCGGTTGAGTCCTAGACGCCGAGAATCTGTGGCTGGAACAATAGCCAAATGTGCTCGCCTGATCAAGAAAGAACCCCAAGAGCTCAAGACATGCGTCGATATCATTGAGATGTGCACCGAGATTCTGGAGATTGCTGGTAAGTGATCAACAAGCACCATGTACATGCCCCCGAGCGAGCAGTGGATAACTCTTTGTTATAGATCGACCACCACCCATCGAGGGTTTTCCTTTCATGCGACTGCCTGCTGAGATACGAGAACACATTCTCGACTTGATGATCGACACGGTCTTCAGATCGAAGGGTATCAAACCTGGTACACGAAAAGTGAACTGCAATTGCCCACAACTCGAGCGGGAGCTTGGGTACCAGTCTCCTCAAATGAAGGCGCTGCCATCTCTCCTCGGCCCAGCACTCAACCACGAATTCTTCCGCATCTTCTTTCGCAAGAAGACTATCCGCTTTCGTTGCTGCTGCGATCTTCAGCATCACCTCGACAACAACCCACTGTTTGTCCAGAATGTTCGCGATATTAAGGTTCACTGGTGTGGACCAAAGTCGGCCAGCACCTTCAAGAAGCTGGCGGAATGCGACAAGCTTGAGGGATTGACAGTCAGTATCTCAAAGTCTACCCTCACGCACCTCAGTCCACGAACCGACTTGATGAAGAAGTTCTTCGTCCTCACCTATCGCCATGTCAGAATAACGGATATTCTCGGGTTGGATGAGATTTTGGCCCTTCGAGGCCTCAAGCAGGTGTCAGTTGTCGACGTTCAATCCAAGAGCACCAACCTCACCGTGGAAACGGACAGAGCCAGTCTTTCGGCACTACTTGCTGATCAACTTAAGCAAGATAAGGTGAGTCTGCAGTTGGGGACCGCCCTTGATATTACTAACACCAATAGGGCTACGATCCCCTTACCAATTTCTAGCTGGCTAGAGACCAGTCTCGACCGAGAACATTGACGACAACGACACGAGAATCCTATTATGCGATATGAACAGAAATTGGTGCTGATCGGAGTTTGGGGGAAATAAAATAGAGATACCAAAGCATGTCCCCGCGGACAACACAATCTGGCGGGCTGGTGATAGAATTATTCTTTTTATGGACGCGGAGCTTGGCGGCAAAGGGCCTTATGACTATTTACGAAATGTAACAACTGATAAATTACGGAGGACTCCATTTGGTGAAAACACTAAAGACTCCGTACTCAAAGAGCGTTGCAGAATTGGTCTTGTCTTGTACCAACACAAAAGTGAAGGCATCCGGCTCAAGATCAGTCGTTTCAACTAGGCTGACCGAGCAATGGAAAAAGACGACGAATCATTGGCTGCAAGGAGCAGCACGTAATGACTAAGAACCTACCTTGGAGGTACTCGGCAGCTTATGTGCCAGCGAATCTAGTCAAGAATCGTAGAGTTCCTCGATATGTGCCTGTTGATGGCGTTGAGCATTGTTTGGACAAACAAAACAGAACCAAGTTGGCTCGATTGAAATTTGAGAAGTTAGACGGGTAAGGAGGGAGGGGCACTGTGTTTAATGAGCAGTGGGTAGGCATCCGGACAGTACAGCATGCTACTAAACACAGTACTGTTATCCACGACGTCCTATCTGTGATGTATGTGTCTTGATCGAGGAGACTCAGTATGATCAAAAACGAAGTATACACACTGAATATGTGGTATTGATCATGAGTTGCTTGCCTTTCTGCCACATAGAAAGTTCACGATGGAGCAAAAGCGTAGAGGCATGTACAGTGTCGAGAAACGCACGTGACATCCGAATTTGGCTAGAGCATCAGGGCCGGACTAACCACCCTCCGGAGCTCCAAATTGTGCGCTCGCACCTGCCGTGCCCTAGTCCCCACAAGATTTCACCACCATAAGCGAGGGCTTTCAACTCTGCCTTCTATCTTCTACACCCGATCATCGAATTCAACGAGCATACGGCAACTGACCGGTAGAAGTTGCCCATTATGTCGCTCGTCTCGGGAGAGAAGTCGAACTTCCAGTTCGTAAGTCATCCCCTTCAGCATCGCTGCATCGATATCGAATTCGACACCGTCGCCGCTGCGCTCGAATGCGCTCGCGCCACCCGACCAGCGTTTTCGGTGCACCGAAATCGATATCGTGACGAGAAAATCAAACCCATTAGACGTTTACTAACAATGGCCAGATTCTCCGTCTTCTCAACACCAATGTTGACGGAAAGCAAAAGGTTATGTACGCCTTGACCAAGATCAAGGGTGTCGGTCGCCGATACTCTAACTTGGTCTGCAAGAAGGCCGATGTTGATCTGAACAAGCGGTACGGCAAATCTCACACGAACTCGAGCGATGGGAGCAGAATATACTGACAATATCTCACAGTGCTGGTGAGCTCACCTCTGAAGAGCTCGAGCGAATCGTCACCATCCTCCAGAACCCTACCCAGTACAAGATCCCCACGTGGTTCATCAACCGACAGCGCGATATCGTCGATGGCAAGGACTCTCACATTCTTGCCAACGGTGTCGACTCCAAGCTCCGTGAGGATCTCGAGCGCCTCAAGAAGATCCGCGCCCACCGTGGTCTCCGACACTACTGGGGTCTCCGTGTCCGTGGTCAGCACACCAAGACCACTGGTCGCCGTGGCAGGACCGTCGGTGTCTCCAAGAAGAAGGGTGGTTAAAGGTTTTATGGGTGTTGGTTATGGGTGGACAGGCGTGACGGCTGGTTTCTCCATCTTTCTGAGCATTACGAGAGGTTTGCTTTCCGGCATATGCAGCTAGGGCTGTACTCTAGATCAGAGTCACGAATCAAAAGCATTCAACGTAAAATCACTCTGGAAAAGGAGGTTGCCTCTGGCACAACATGTGAAAATGTATGATCAAACGATGTCCACGACAGGGGAAAATTTGGCGTTTCGCCACGGAAAGGCAATGTATATGGGAAAGGGTATCATGTTTTCTCTTTCAACGTCTACTTAAATGTGTGCCTTTTGTGATTTAGTCCTCGTGTGTCACAGCCATGTCTAGAACTTCGACTCGTCCTTGTCCCTTTGTCTCGTTGCCGATAAAATCAGACAGGGCCTTGAAAGCTCCAGGCTCAACAAAGCCTACCACTTCCCATTCCGAGCCAACGACATCTTGACTCTCTACTTGCTCAACGTAGCTAAGGATCTTGTCCTTGACTGTACCAACAGCCTTTTGCTCGCCATCCTCTTCCTTGCTGGCGCCCTTTGCTCCCTTGACGGCCTGCTTGAGAACGTTGGTGGTACAAGCGATACGGAGCCTCATGCGTGCCCGCGCAACTGGGATGGGCTGGTGGGAGATGAGGGCCTTCATAGCTTCCAGGGCCTGACTCTTTGCGCTCTTGGTCGTGCTAACACCGGTCCAGTTGTGCTGAGGTCGGGGCTTAGCCTCTCCAGCCTCTCCAGTCGCAGGTGTCCCAGTAGTACTTCCTGCGGCACTCTTGTCGGGTGTAGCAGTGTGAGCCTGGGAGCTAAGCATGTCAAGGGCCTTCTCGATCATGCCGGATGTATAAACGCGCTTGGTCCTTGGGTCGACTAGTTTGCTGGCGACTATGCTGATGACCTCGTTGTGCACACGCTCTGTCTGCGCCGCGCGCTCCTTTTCTCCAACCTGCATCTCGCCCTTTTTCAGAATCTCAAGGATGATGTCGTCTGTAGACTTGCCCTTGCCAAAAGCCTTGTCGAGATCCTCGCGGGGCGCCGTCTGGCCCTTTGAGACGTTGAGGAAGACGTTCGGGATCTGAAGGACATTGTCTAGGTCGGTCTCGATGCCGGATCGCCACTCGAGGACCTTGTTCTTGTAGCATGCGAGTTCGAAGCGCTTCTTTCCCTTCTTAAGACGCACCAGGGAGACGTTGGTGAGTTTGATTTGGTTGGAGGGTTGTTGAATCTGGCGAGACATGATGGGCGGGAAATATCAGTGACGCAATTTGAAAAACAAAAAACGATTTGAGAAGGGAGACGCTGCGTAAATGTTGCTGAGAAGATGGCGACGAGAGTTGCGGTAGTTAAAGTACGTCTTGGTTGACCAGAACTTTTTTCTTGACCCCGCCATCAACCAGGATTGGATTTCTTACTGCGTAATGCCCCGCATAAGTGAAAGACTGGGCGCCTTCGTCATATGCATTGAGTCACATCAATAGTATCTTTTTTAGTATCGTCAGCCTAATTGTGTACATGTATATATATATAGTGAGCTGATGACTCTTACGGACTGTGCGTAGCAGCCTAGCAATACTTTGTGAAGGCTAGATACTGGTTAATTTGGTTGCATTTCTGAGTTCATGTCTACACGGTAAGTAACTGACAGTGGGTGGAATTCACTGCCTATCTGTCTTACATCATATGAGCTTCACATACATGGACTTCTGGTCTGCGTCTAGGTTTGACATGGTACTGGACCTCGCTTTTTGGTTTGATGTTGATAATTGTGCAGAACGTGAACTGCCTTGCTTACTGGGCTAATTCCTGTTCGGACCAGTAAGACCTATTGCATCCGGCCAAGAAAGATAGACTCAAACATAAGTAGTTTCTTACCGCCAAGACCTCCAATGGGCGGTTTGAATATAAACCGCTATCATTTACTTGAAAATCTGTCTGGAGCATCGGATATCTTGATAGTTCATGTGCTTGGTGATCATGCTATTGACGCCGAGTGATCTATGCACCATGTATGCGTACTGGCCAGGCGGTCCGGTAAATAATCAGGACGCCTACCTAACCTTAGGATGAGTTACTATAATAACTAGAGCATATTTTAGGCTGAAGATAGACTAAGATATCTAATTTATTTTATCACCCTTACCTAAAGTTAGGTAAAGTCTTGAT
>JABEXW010000725.1:0-25915 GCA_013266185.1 Fusarium sarcochroum
TCTCATGTTTTGTTTCCCCCCCTAGATCTGGTGGTTGTTGATAGTGTTATTCCTAAGCCAAGACCCTTTGAACACTGTGCAAAGTTTGAATTTAGAGTTGTCTAAATCTACCTACCTCTAAAGTATCTTTCGACTCATGAGATGAGCCTCTTACAAAGTCTACCTCCCTACCTCGAGTCAATCCGATTAGTAGTTTCCCCCTTGAATAAATCCTCGGTCGCTGGTAAAAAGCAATGCATATGCATTTGCATCGAATCCAACCTCGGGTTGCTGGTCAAGAGAAAATTAGCGAAAAAGTTTGTTGCCTGCGACATTTGATATGGATATCACCTGCACAATGTCAACTCACTTGACATCCAGCCATCGACGTAAACGCATCGGTGAGCCATCGGTCAAAGTCAGCCTCTTCAAGTTTGAGAGGCCCTTGGTCTGTCTTTAATCCGGTCACTTGCCCATCTCTAACGACCGTCCGCTTTGACGGCAAACGCCTCACGATGCTATCCTACCTGTCTACCTCCCACTACGGGCGCTCGTCTGTGCCCTCAGAGCCATCTCCCCAATGATCATGTCCCCTGCTCCAGGCTGGGCTTGACTCGGCGCTGTCCGCTAGATAGTGGAGTACCCCAACGGCAGAGCCGGGGTACAAAGCTCTACCTGGGGCTGCGTGCAATTTCCCAGCCTCTGGGAAAGTACTATACAGTACCTTGACATTCACCGTCTCTATCATCTGGTCTGTGATGCTATCGACATGGGTTAAAGGTTGAGATTCAAGGTTCTTGTCGGCGAGAATCTGCTTTGGTCTGTATCATCCTCGCCAGCACGGAAGACCCTGCAACCGGTCAGTACACGACGTCCAATTTCGACACACCCATGACCCCATCCATCCATTGGAAGACAGATGGATCGACAAAGCTGTGCATGGGGAGCTTGTGCTTGGCACTAATTAGGTATAACAACAGACGACGTTGTGTCGAGTTTTGCTTCGCTGCACCAACAAAATGCCGCGCTTCTGTGAATAACCTTGACCGCAACTGCATACGTATGTACGTACTACGGTGGGTTTGAGGGATAAGAACCGTTCGTCGGAGACAGGACTCATGTGTTTTGCTATTGCCGTTCGGTCTAGCGATTCATTCAATCATCCTCCTTGCATCGATGGATATTGTAGCGTGCATATTGAGAAAAGCATGCATCCATGGCGGGATGCAATTAAGCCACAGTACCACGCCAAAAGAGTCAAGACGTTGCTAGCGCCCGTCCATCAAACTTGGCCTCTTTTGGAACATGTCCGTTGCCCTTTCATCCGATCCGAATTCCTCTTTCATTTATCGTATACGGAGTAAAGATGCTGTGCGAAACAAGAATGATCCTACATGGCGAAGAATTCTCATCTTTTGACGGTTGCGATTCAGGTCTCCATTCTCACCATCTGATCTGTCCATCATCCGTCATCTCTCCCCATTGGGTATGGACCTAACGGTTCCATTATCCAATACTAATTCATCACGGAAGAATGCAGTTTGCTAGCCACCTAGCTACCCCGGCCCCAACAACAGCAACTGGCCCAGAAGAGAGATATCTCGACCAGGGGTCCCCCGCTAGAGGCGGCTCTGACTGTTCCCCTGGCGCACCTCATCAACTCGATTCTCAACATCCACCTCCCTTTCTCTGTATCGTGTACTGTATTCTCCCCTAACATGCCTGGGCCCTGCAGCAATGCAGGTCCCTTACAAGTCGCTGATCAACAAGTCCCATCCACGGGCTTACTCGCACAAATGCCAACACACAAGCATTGGTACACGTAGGATGAGCATCATCTTCGCCACACCAATATCCATTGTTCGACAGCTGTTTTGCGGCTGAGCCAGGCAATGTCTTGAACAATGAGCCTTGTGTGGCTCGCTCTTGTGCTGAGCCTTTCTCGAAATAACTCGTCTTACTCTATCAATTCATTCCTCAACTGCATGATGAATGCAGGCTACATCATAAACGTGCCATGACATAATTATTGCCCGATTGCATAAATTAATTATTGTGTTACCTCTTGGACCTGAGTTGTTCTCTCGAGCCGTTGCCTGGTCAGGGTCATAATGTAACCCAGTACTCCATAACACGATGCCGACCTAGCATTCCACACAAAGCGCGGAACCTGGATCTTGTAATTACAGAGCCTCGTCATAGCTTCTTTTCCCTGTTTCTAATGATATTCTGTTCGTCCACGAAAACCCTCCCAAGGCGACAAGCGCGCGTCACTCTCGGAAATTTGGGTCCCTTTTTCTCTGGTGAAATCTCCGAAATGCCAATCTAGCACTCACGAGACATGCATAAACTCTCACCGAGCCAATCAGAAGCTGTACGGGCGGGCTCATTTTGTCTTTCAGCTTGGGATCGGCCAATTGCAATCTCGATCACGATAATTCATAGTTGACGTTCGAAACCTTGAAATATCTCCCGAGATATGATAGATGGGGTTACTAGCGATTCTATGCTTTTAACTGGAACTTGGTATTCATTGCTAGCTAGTAAACGTGACGTTGCTGTAGTCCAGTGTCTCCCTGGCGCCAGAGCTGGTGATGTAGTATTATCGAATGTATATATGAATCGGAAATAACCTATGCAGACAAGGCAGACACTGTATATATTATAGCTGGTTATGACTTCTGCTCTAAACTGCGTTGTATAGGTATCGCCAAGGTAGTATGGTTTCAAGGGTTTAAACTCGAGTCTTGGACCTCCTTGTGCCTGGTATGATAGGGGCTTCAGCGACAGCTAGGTTAGATCAGCTTGGGATTTCAATCAAGTCAATGTTTGAGAACCCAGGAGCTCTCTCAGTCAGGAGAACCGGGCAAACAAGAAATCCTGGCAGGCAATCCAGGGAAAACTCGAAACTACAAACAGATTCTATGTTACTTCCAGCCTGAAATTATTTGTTGACACTTTCAGATTGCATGTTTAGGGTAGGCGTGTTTGAAATAGCCTCAATTATCCACATGTAGAACGTGATATTAATATAGGCTAAAATAACACAAGGAGTTACTCATCGTCGGGCTTTGATGAATTAAGTAAGATGCTTGGGTTATCTGGCAGTGTTTTGATTGGATTAGTATTGTTGATCTGTTGAGCCTCTAGAGTTTGGTCTGTAGTATCGTAATGCTGTAAAAGTCCCGATGGTTAAGCAGTGGCTCCTATCAACTAAATAGATGTCTAGAATTAACCATATAATACGGGATAGTGTCCATATTGACATTCCTTTCAATTGATAGTCCCTCGTCGTAAGTTAAACCGCAGAACGTCTTTCGGCTTGTGACGTGACAATCGTAAAGAGGCGCACAGGGATCACGACAGACGATGCCCCGCATGAGCTTACAGACAACTATCATGGATAAGGAAGGATAGACGGTCGACTGCATCGGCCTACCCAAATAGGATGTAGCCTGATTACTGATGGGGAGAGTTTAAAACTCCTCATAAAGATACGAGCTCACTCTAGGGTTGAAAATCGCTCTCTGATTCTGTAAATAAACCAGTAAAACATCTAGCTGAATAGCCTTCTACTCGCCAACATGTCCAAGCCAGACGATATCCCCGAGATGAAATACCGCTTCCTGGGCCGCTCCGGTCTTCAAGTATCGGCCATTTCACTTGGCGGATGGTTGACATACGGTGGTCACATCGACAGTGGTCAGTACTAAGGAGATTGGATGACAATACTGTCGCTTACCAGACTTACAGAACGCACCTTTGAATGCATGAAGGCGGCATACGACTGCGGCGTCAACTTCTTTGACTGTGCAGAGGAATACTCAAATGGCGAATCCGAAATTGTCATGGGGGAGGCCATTAAGAAGTATGGCTGGAAACGGAATGACCTTGTCATTTCTACAAAGGTGAGGTATTATGCTCTGGATGTGAATTAGGTTCACTAACAACACAGCTCTACTGGGGAGGGGCATTTGGTGACAACCCCATCAACAACAAGGGCCTCTCGCGAAAGCATATTGTCGAGGGTATTAACGGCGCCCTCAAGCGCTTGGATCTCGAGTATGTCGATCTCATCTACGCTCATCGGCCTGATCGCCAAACTCCCATGGAGGAGATTGTGCGTGCTTTCAACCACATCATAGACCAAGGAAAGGTAAATCCCCTTACTACCTCGGTAATCTCTTATTCGATCACTAAGACCCATCTGTCAGGCTTTTTACTGGGGAACTTCAATGTGGAATGCCGATGAGATTGCCCAGGCATGGCGATATGCCGACAAGCTTGGCTTGATCGGCCCAATCATGGAGCAGCCTGCCTACAACATGCTGGATCGTGTCAAGGTCGAACAAGAATTCGCTCATCTATATCGTGAGGTCGGCCTTGGTCTGACCGTCTTCTCACCTATGCGCCAGGGTATACTCTCTGGCAAGTACAGCGACGGCATCCCCGACGACTCTCGCTTTGCCAACAAGGGCATTGAGTATGTCAACGGGTTCTGGAGACGAACTGGGAAAGAGTCCTGGACCGGTATTATCGAACAGGTCAACCAGCTGAAACCCATCGCCGATAAGCTCGGTATCAAGCAGAGTCAGCTCGCCCTGGCCTGGGTTCTCAGTAACAAGAACGTCAGCTCTGCAATTACTGGCGCCAGCAGTCCCCAGCAGGTGTACGAGAATGTTAAAGCCGTGGCTGCAGTTGATAAGTTGACACCGGATATTTTGAAGGAGATTGATGAGATTCTCAACAACAAACCACCAGAGATCGTGGAACGGTTCTAGGCGTGGAACTGAAGGTAGTAGAGCATACATATGAATACTACGAGTCCTTCGAATGACTCAACTCAACCATTGGGAATGGAACTCGGTAATTATGGGGATTAACCCATTCGCAGAGACATCAAGCTGTGTATAGGCCAGGAGAGCAAGAAAAGGCCCAGAGTAAAAGTTTAGTCGTCTCTTGTGATAATATGATTGAAGATTATGTTAGAACTCAATAAAAATATCATTTAATAGCTGAGGATTTAAGCTATAAGATAGTATAGATCTTGACGAGGTTAGGCGATGCAGATAATATGGTTTATCTTGTAATTAATACAAGATGAACTCCGGACTTTTTCTTCTCCCAAAGGATAGGCTAGGATGCGTATGACTTCGGTTGTGAGTCGATCGGATGCATGACAAATCGCATTCGGGTCAGATTACGTTTTATTTCTGACAAGTAAAGCAAGCAAACACATGTAATCGGATTCTTTCCAACTCACATCATCAATCAACAACATTGCCAATTTCGAGATGAGTCCTTCGCAGCTCCTCAACCGTTTCCCTTGGGCGACAAGTCCCCTCATCAGCAATGCGCCTATGTCCGGACCTGCTACGGCTCGCATGGCAGTTGAGGTCACCAAGGCTGGTGGCTTCGGTACTCTCGCCTCTTTTCTGTATCATAGAATGTGGGATTGATCTAATACGGAGTTACAGGTTTCCTCCCTTCGTCGGTCTTCCTCGAACCGGACTCGGATGATATGAAGCAACTCTCGAGTGATTTCGACGAGGTCCGGGCACTCCTCGGCGCCCATCAGCCTGTCGATGGCCCACTCCGGGTCGGAGCTAGCTTCATCACCAGTCACGGTTCCATAAGTAACTTTGACCAGACGGCATTGCCGCTCATTGCAAAGAACCGCCCTGCAGCGGTATGGCTGTTTGCCCCGGACGGCGATCTCAAGCCGCACCGCAAGATCATCCCTAGCCTCAAGGCTCTGGAGAACCCACCTGTTGTGTTTGTACAGGTTGGTAACGTTGCTGCGGCGCGGGAGGCGGTGCAAGATGGTGCCGACGTGCTTGTTACCCAGGGTGTGGATGCGGGCGGTCACCAGTTCCGCCAGGGAACGAGCATTGTGAGTTTCATACCTGAAGTGAGAGATATGCTGGACAGGGAGTTTCCAGACCGAGGGGTGAGCATCGTTGCCGCAGGAGGTATTGCTGATGGACGAGGCGTTGCTGGAGCATTGGCTTTGGGTGAGTATTTGACCGGATAGACAGTCTAGTTTGACGAGGAAGAGACGTTGACGACGTATAGGGGCTGAGGGAGCCGTGATGGGAACAAGAGTAAGTGGCATCTAAACACAGAAATATGGATTGTGTTAACATGAAATCCAGTTCACTGTCGCAACTGAGTCGAATTATGCCGAAGCTCGAAAGGCGCAAGTCTTGGAAGCTGTAGATGGTGGGGTGTCCACGTACAAGTATGCTTACTACCTTCTGGAATGTATTCGTGTTGAGACTAACACGATATAGGTCCCCTTTTAACGACCAGATCACCAACAGTGCTCTTTGGGGACCTCTATATGATGGACGTACCATTGTCGGTCCTATCCACGAGAAGTTTATCGCTGGAGCAACTCTAGAAGAGTGCCAGAAAAGCCTAAAGGAAGACTATTCCGAGGATGAAGCTCGCTTCATTATTAGAACTTGGGCGTGAGTATATCTATTCTGTACAAGGCGTAAAAATTGTACTAATATGAGCAGGGGAACTGGCGTTGGACTCATTAACAAAGTCCAGCCTTCGGGAGAGATTGTCCGTGAGGTACGTGAACAGGCCAAGCGAGAGCTCCAAAGAGCGGCTGGTCTGGTTTAAGGTAAAGACATATAGTGAGCATTTCGCGTCTTGAGCCACCCGGTGGAATGAGCAAAGGGACCGGTTCATGATAAATAATTAAAATTGACATTGACGCGTATACTCCTCTATGCATTCGCATCCAGGAGGTATGGAGCGATTGACAACCCGCAAGTTGATATCATACAAAAAACAATGCAAAATGCTACCCAAAAGTCATAACAAATGCTAGATTACAGCTTAGCCTTGTCTTGAGCCTTCTTGAGCACAGGATCAAGCTTGGTAGCCTTCATGACGTTGCCCTTGATCTTGAGCTTGCCGCCCATGAAGAGGCGCTGAGCATTAGCCTTGCCAGCGACGAGCTTGCCAAAGTTCTCTTCGGAGAGGATGAGTGTGACTAGGAGGTATATCAGTTTCATGTGTTCCGAATGCGCCGAGCGCGTCAGGATTCCGACGTACCATCGGGCTTCGTGCCAGTGCCGGTTCCAACTTGTCCAGTCTCCTTGAGGTCGATATGCTAGCTGGCTTCGTCTCCGCTCGCGTTCTTGAGGGTGAAGGCGTAGACGCCGTTGCCCTGCTTGATGGCGTCCTTGCGATCGGCGTCGCTGGCATTGATAGCCGCCTGGATGGCGTCGAAAGCGGCCGAGGCGGGGAACTTGTCTGTCGCAGGGAAGAAGAATCAGTCTCAGATTTTGTTTGAGGCAGGGAGAGAAACTCATGTCGCTGAGGTCATGATGGGGTGGCTTATTCTGGACGTACCGTTCTGAAGAGACATGGTTGCGATTGAAAAGCTGGTATGAAGAGAGCTGGATATGATAGATGAGATAAGTTATAGGGAGATTAAAGAAAACGTGGGGGAATTAATCGAGGGTTTTAAATGCGACGAATGGTCATGGATGAGAGTTTACAAAGAATCTGGGGGCGTCACGTTCAGTTGACATGGAAGTTCCCCCCGTTTCCGGGGTCTGATTGCATGTGATGTGAACCTCGGCGGATCTGGGATGAGATCATCCACATGTTTTTCTCCCCCACAATCGGTCATGACAGTAACTTATTAACCGTACACATGGGACTGATGCGGGGGAAACTTTCAGTCATCGCCGAGTCAGTTATCGGCAGATGGTGGCCACGTGCTTTTTGCCAATTTCCAAGCCATTGGAGTCGATACTGCAGGATGCGATACAGAGCAGAGCAAATATGACCAGTTATGGATGTATTCTCAACAGCATGTACGGTATGACATCCCATGGTAAGCTTACAGCCTTGCGCTGAGGATGAGACTTGGCATGGATATCCAACATGGCGTCCGTACGGTGAACAATGACCAGCGGCTTGTTTCTCAGAATATAGACGTCCCAACCCTTAAAGCCAAGAGATCCCACTCATGCACATGTTAGTCCCCACGATTCCGAAAGTCCAGTACATGTCAGAGTAGCTAGTTTTATATCCATCACTTAGGGGCGAGTGGACATGTAATAGGGTAATTTTACACGTGAGAAAGCCGATTTCGGTGCTCACTATCTATCTTTTTGACCGTCATATGATCTACCATATCCTACAACTCCCATTCAGGAACGCCAAAGTCTCGATGCTGGGGCCAATTCTCCGGTCTAAGTGAAATTAATGTTAGTTTTCATGGAACACACGAATACTCTTATAGGATGGCACATACCTGGTCAAGAACAGCACGGCCATACGCCGTCTCCTCTCATCAAGGTCCTCAGAAGCCGTCAATCGCAACCAGTCGCCAAGCCAGCCTCTCAGCTCAGTCTCGCTTTTTCCAAGCGTATCAATACCACGTTCCGCACAGGCAATTCGTAGTTCCTCATAATGCAAACCCATGGGTCCTCCGTCCTCAACAATGTTCTTGTCATCGCCCTCCAGATACGCCATGCGATACCGTCCCTTGGCCTGCCACATGCCGGGTGGGAGAAATCCCAAACGATCCCAGATTGCACCGCTGAGATGCAGACTCTTGAGGACATGCGAGCGGGCGACAGACTGGGTGACACGCGGGCTGAGCACGCCGTGAGGGTACTTTGCCTCCAATTCTTCAAAGGCAGCCTTGCGACGCTGCTCACCCTTCTCGAGAGCCGTAAAGATCTGAGTCGGTATTCTGCACGGATATGGCACCACGCTGTCCACGTAGGCGACAACTAGGACCGTAAATTCCCCAATGACAATCAACATGAGTCCGAACAGAGGCAGCCGTATCATGTCGTGTCGCACTCTCCAGAGGAGAACCCAGTCGGCCCTAGAGAAGGTCTTGGGCACATAGTGAGGTCTAAATATCGAAGGTCGGTCGTCGGCAGGCGTCCGCTGGAGCTTTTCGCGAAGGAGACGTCGGCTTGCCCACACATTCTTGAGACCCTCCTTATAGAATTTGAGGTATCCCTTGCCAAGCTCAAAGTAATATCTCGGAGTCGATTCGAAATCCCGGCGTCGAGGAAGCGTAAGAGGTGGCGGTCGAGTGACGTCGGGCGGATTGATGAGAGGATTCAAGCTCTTTGGACCGTCATTGTGGATGGCACGCGATGATATTCCTAGCACGGCTGACGGTTGTGCGAAGGGAGTAGTTGTGAGGAGTGGCCAATTGCGAAGATTCTGGCCACGGTGGCTATGGGCGCAGAGTCGCCATGGCGTTCGGGAGCTCATGGCTGTGAAATTGAGCTCGAGACGAGGTTGTGTTGGGGATTTGGTATGAGCTTTCAAGGCCAAGAACTCGAAATTCCAAAAACGTGATGCGTCATTGGCCAGGCTGTTCGTTGACGTCGGCGAATTCGGAGCGGGTGCCGATCTTCAGCTATCGTCAATTGAGAGGAAGTTAAGCTCCGGCTACGTTATACCATTGCATATTACATATTACTAGGAGATGGTCATACGACAGTTTTCAAACGGTTGAGAAAAGACATTTAGGCAAAGAACTTTACTTTTTCGAAAGTCTGTCTCATGTCTGAGCATGCAAGCTATTCAACATACTACAGGCCCAACCCAATACAAGACAGGCTACAAAAAGCCCAAAACACCTCTACCCATTATCTTATGATTTATTGTTGTTATTCCCACAAAGCATTGGATCTTCTAAATCAATACTTACTCTATTAACCTGTACCTAAAGTTTCCATCGCTAACCAGGTATCTGTCATCTCCTAGGCCGAACAATCTGTTGGGTTACCCCAAACAGAGAATCGAATGATAGGCCAAGGATTAACAAGTAATACACTTGGCAGGGCATGGCCCCTGGTATAATTTCCATAAGGCTCAAGGGGAAAGATTGTCGTCCGTTAAAATGGTGAGCTTGTATTGGATCCATACAAAGGATCGGCGTGAGTACCTTACATGATCTCGGAGATTTCCTTACCAGCCACTCAATAACTACCTTACCTTACTACCTTCTGCAGCTTCACCTTTAACCAGCCTCCGAGCACCAGACTATTGGACCAATTGGGCTCTGACTTTGAACTAAACAGGAGACTTAGTTAGTGGAACATCCTTTTCAGCTCGAGTCTATTGCGCCCTATTTTCGGCGTCTAACCCTAGCGTGGGCCATGGTTAAGTACTGTGCATCGGGTTCGCGATATGAAGTAGCAATCTATGCTAATACTCAGATTGACTCGTAGAATAACCCAAGATAGTTATGAGCAGCTTGTAGTCGAGGGCTTTTCGGTTTGTATGTAGCAATGCTGCAAATTGTTGACATCAAAGCCGCTAAAATGGCATAGACGCACAATTTTGCGGGGAGATAGCAAATTCATATGTACTGGCTGGCGATCAAGTCCCATCAACTCCACAACGTCCTGATTATCAACTTCGAATTTTCTTCTAGAACATTGTCAACCGTTCGAGGGCTACCTTGATAGCTGAACTCACTCAGAAGTACTTTCCGTACCTTCCAAGTAGACAAGATGGTATGTCTGCTCAGGCTTCTCGACCACTGGCTCCTGGACATTTCTAAACTGACACGACCCTTGTTATAGGTTCACGCTGATGCGTCAAACTTTGCCGAGGGCGTCACAAAAGAGGATGCCTATGAGCAAGTGATCTGGCAGGCTGAGGCCTTGTTCACTGATCAGCGCAACTGGGTTAGTCAAAATTGTCTTGTGCGTTGAAACTACTTGGCTCATCTTCTAATCTGTTACTATCTGACAGGTCTGGTAAGCAAACACTAAGAATTATTAGACTTGGGTTCACTACTGACAATTTCCTAGTAATCTCTCAAACGCTGCTTCTTTGCTGTGGCACGCATACAAGTCCTTGGGCTCACCAAGCAAAGATGTGAACTGGGCAGGTAGGTCACAAGCCCTCTTTAACCCCAGAATTCAAGCAATAACGACGACATATTCTCCTCATGCAGGGTTTTACGTTCTTGACAAGTCATCACAAGACCCGCAACTCATTCTGGGCCCATTTCAGGGCAAGGTCGCTTGCCAAACCATCAGATTTGGCAAAGGTGTCTGTGGAGTAGCGGCTGCGACCCAGGAGACACAGCTAGTCCAAGATGTGGAGGAGTTCCCGGGACACATTGCATGTGATGGAGATAGCAAGAGTGAGATCGTTGTGCCTATCGTGGTTGCTCAGGACGACGGCTCTAAGAAGCTGGTGGCTATCATCGACATCGACTGTGCTGAGTTGAACGGTTTCGATCAAGTTGACACGGTTCATCTCGAACAGCTTGCTGCTCTAATTGCGAAGAGCTGTGACTGGTAGTTGGATATCATTTAAAATGACAAACATGAACCATACTGCATGCATTCCCCTGTTGGCCCATGCTTGCATATTCCTTCATTCGGTTGCCCGCATTGCTGGAGTTGGCGTCTTTGTTGACTTTGTTATGGCCACTTATGCCGTCATGGCCTTGATCTGGCTGAGATGCGGGAAAATATCAGATCGTGTTGACATCGAACATGACCGCACGCCCCTTGTTGACTCTCGCTCACTTCTTACCCACTTATACTAGAAACGGGCATCAGGTGGTAAACCCACAGACCCGGAGCGCTACAGCATGACATATTAGCATATGTATGTACGGCCGTTGCGTGAAACCAGTGGGTAATCGACGTAATCGGGGTACTCAATAGCTCGAATTCATGCTCTAGACAATGAGGGGCACGACACTATTTTGTGTCTCCCATGGCAACAGGGCGTCATCTGGAATACTTTACCGCCGGAAACATGCTTTGACGCCAAAACCTGATTTGGCAACATGTTGACGGAGGGTTGAATTGTTGTTTCTGGCAATTTAGCCAGCCAAGGAAGATGAGAATGACATCCAATCAGTGGGTCTGTCGATTCCAGACCCGATCTCGCCAGGGACATTATTTCGGAAAGGGTTGAGAGCGCCGTTATTGACCAAGAGTCAACTAACGATAATTGATAGAACAGGGGTCCTCGACGCCCTGGGATCCATTATCCCGGCTCTGGTTTGGGTTTTGAGGACAGCGGTTTGCTTTAGAGTGCAGCCTGGGCCTTGGCGCACGATCATGCTGTATCCCTAAACTCGCGGGTTGGTGCTTGTTTGCTTTATCAGCCCGTATCCAGCCATCCAAGGCCGCAGTGACCATGACCTGACTATAGTCACGAACGTGAGCTGGCACCGACCACGAAATGATGAAATAAGGTCAATACAGGCTAGAAAGTTTAAGACCCCGTGGACCATGAATTCCTGTGAACCAAGGCCCCAATAAATCGATACGCGGGAAGAGAGGCGAGGTCCTAGCCTAAGTTAAGAATCAATCGAGCGAGGTGGGAACCGTCAACGTCAGCCTACGGCTTGGCAATCGGGAGTCCGAACCTGCATCTAAGTATGTACGCAATTTCCGTGTGGCTGTGAGCAAGACTTCGCCAAACACGCGCGTACCTTTTCTATTCCCGATTATGGTGTGGTGTGTGTGGGCAAGTGAGTGCGAATGCATAATGGCAGTGCAACTATCCGAGAGCCATGACTGGTGCAATAGTTTGATGGCTCAGCTCTCATGGACCTCCCGCCTCAGGACAATCTAAAGCTAAAGCTAAGCTTGACGATGAAACCATTGGGTCTGTCTTGGTTCCTGAAATGCCGAGCCAGGCTGGTCGGGGTTAGGTAACATTAAAATGATTCGGTGCCTGGATGATCCCTTGAATCGGATGAGAGCGGGAGGTCGGAAAAGACAAGGAACTTTAGGTGGTCAATAATAAGCTTGAATGGTCCAATTGATCTCTCTATCCTCTATCGTGACGCGACTGCCCTGACCATTAATTTCCAAACTGCCAAGGTCCCAATCCCCTGGACGCGCCCAAACCTTAGAGCTCCCCTGTTAATCTGGGCATAGATTCCCTGTAAATCCCCCAGAACTCCTCGACGAATAGGCGGCTATAGGGGTCGATACAGCCCCTGCAGCAGCGCACCAGCCTCCCCGTTTCCAGCCCGAAGCCCAGCCTCCCGTTAGATGATCCACCTCAATTGTCCCACATTGACCCACTCGACTACCGCTTTCGGCCCCCAACCACACGCAAGCCAGGCGTATACAACGCCTTGATATCCTGCTTCATCGCATTCATTTCTAACAGAGAGAACGAATGCTCTCTTCCTTTTGACAACCACACCCTCCGTCATCGTTCTCTTGTCAAGTCTTTGCGGGAGTCGGAGCCTCCCTTACCTGGACGGATATACTAACCTCGTAGCATTTCGATCCATCACTGTCTTACGCGCGCTTCCTTTCACTTCTTTTGAGCGAGCCGCCGTTCGTCATTCTGTCATCAATCAGCCTTTTCTATTTTCTTGGCCTCGACTATTTCCATCTTCCATCAGATCAACGCCTCGAACATACACTCACCAAACCTTCGCTCTATCAGAAAGTTTAATCCCACATCATACCCAAATCCCTTCTAGTCGGCACCGTCACAGAACGCCTTCCTGGTCGGTTTCGAACTTTACCTTCTCAACTATTACTATTCCTTTTATCGGGCTTTTCTATTCGACTCTCCTTTTGTCTTGGCTTCGATTTCTTCTGCCGGTCGTCGTCCTGCTTTGCGCTAGTCCTTTTACCGGTCCTGACACCAGCCAACTTTCGAGCTACGAAACCAAGCTATCTTTAGTCACCAGCAACCAGCGATTGTCCATGTAAACAAACCGACAGCATTGATTTTCAGAGCTCTTTTATCTATCCACATTCTCACACTGCCCTTTCACTCCCGCGCTGGTGCGTACACCTGTAATGGCGGCAGCTAAGGTCAAGAACCTCATGAGTGCAGCGCACACTGCGGGCATCTTTGCCGATATTGCAGTGGACGGCCCTGAGATTGGTACTCTTGTTGCTATCGTTGATCGAGCCAAGAACTTGCCTAATCGCAAGACAATTGGAAAACAAGATCCCTACTGCGCAGCCAGGTTAGGAAAGGAAGCCAGAAAGACAACGACAGATGTCCGAGGTGGACAAACACCCAAATGGTAAGCATTGCCGAATGATACGAAAGTTCATTTGAAAGAAGTCAAGGCTGACCGGTTATTCTAGGGACCAAGAGCTCCGATTTACAGTCCACGACTGCCCGGATTACTACCAGCTAAAGCTCTCTGTTTTCACGGACGATAAGCGGACAGACTTGGTCGGTGAATCATGGATTGACCTTAGGGGAATCATTGTTTCTGGTGGCGGACAGAACGATTTTTGGCAAACATTGACCTGCAGGGGCAAATATGCTGGAGAGATCAGAGTCGAAATCACATTCTACGACACTCGACCAAAGCCTGACAAGCCCGTCGCCAAGCCAAAGCAGCCCACACCCATCGAACCTGATCAAGGATCCGTCAAGCAAAGAACACCCGTCAAGAGACGTCCTTTGCCGTCTGATCCTGTCACTGGCGAGGCTCCAGCTACCCCCCCAGCTCCCACAGCTGCACCGTCTGCATTGCCACCTGTAGCGGCGCCTTCAGCAACACCTGCTGGTCCTGATCACCGCACACCACCTCCACGATCACATGCCAAGCAGGTTTCACACTCGGGCAGCTTTGTCCAGGCTCAGTCTCCTCTGCAGGCTGTTGAGTACAACACACCACCCTCACACTCAGCCCGTAGTCGTCACACAGAGCAATACTCCCCATCTCCACAAGGGCCCGTACCCCAGGAATACACGACACCAACTCGTGGAGATGCACCTCGTCAGTCTCGGCGGTCAATGGTCCCCTATGAGGGATCCCCTCGACCGTACGACGACCGGGAATACAGCCCCAGATACACGCCTCAATCGGAGCAAATGGATCCTCGCGGTCATTATTCGCCTCAACAAGATCCCTATGATCAACCACCACTGCAATTGGAGGATCCCAGGCAGTATTCCCAAGTGGAAAATGAACGTCCTCCGCCGCCGCCTGCCCATCGTAGCAGGCACAACAGCCAAGGTCAAGAGCTTGTGCCGAGAAGAAGCATGGATACGTCCCCGAACAAGTTCTCGCAGATGAGACATGACGTTCTGAGACATGAGGCTCAGAGACAGTCGTTGGTAGCCTATCCCGGGCGCCCGACGTTCCGTGCGTATGATTCAGCCCCGGCCACCAACCAAGCCCCGCCTCCAAACCCAAACATCTACGATGGACCGCCAAGACATACCTCCTATGATGCTAGCTACGATCCTCACTATCGATCCATGCAACCCACAGTTGAGGACGACCCTGCCGAGTCTTCTAGTCCACCCGTACATAACTACATGCAGAATGGCTCGCGATTCCAACGTTCGGACGAGCTCTCTTTTGACGATAACCCCAGCCCAGCACCCCTAGTCTTAAGGCGATCTCCTGCCCCAGTTCCCTTCCGAGACGATTACTCGCCGTCGCAACCCACACACGGCTACCAGAATCCAGCGGACTGGCAAGTCGCTGTGTCCCCATCTCATGGTCGAAGCTACTCCAGAAGCCCTGTAGAGAACTCGTATCATCCTCACAGCAGCCAAGGCAGCTATGGAGGATATCCAGCTGAGATGGACCCCCACATGCAAAGTCCATCCAACTATGCACCGCCTGGCCTGCCAGCAGCTCTCGTGCCAGGTTTGGATGCAAACCAATCTCAGGAGTTGACTGATCTCATCTATGAGGATCGCCGACACGACCGGCGGCAACACTCTCAGAGCATGTCTAGCATGTCTACACCTCCTCGAGGGCGCCCCAGGAACGAATCTTTGCAAGGGTACCAGCAACCACCACCCGAGCATATGTATGCGGTCCAGCCTTACAACAGAAGGGCCATCACTTACAACGCTCCGGAGCAACAAATTGTGAAGCCTCGAGCCGTCTCTCCTAACCCGCGCACTAGTCCACACCCGCAGCACAGGATCAAGCGCAAGTCAGTCAGCCCTGCGCCTCCAATTGAAGACTCGAGGAGAAAGTCGGATATTCCTTTCGGGCCCGATTCGTATGATGCCTTGAACCCTAGTCTTGTCTCGTCCAAAGATGGGACAAGCCCATCGCCGGATTTCATGGACGATGAGCCCAAGAAGATTATCACCTATGATGGACGGGAGATTGATCCCTCTGATCACCTCCCTATGGAGACATGGGCACCAGAGCCAGAGAAGAAGCACCCAGAGCCATCTCCCGAGCCGCGATCGCGGCCCCAATTGTCCGGAGCACAGCCAATGCCTCCAAGCACTCGAAGGCCTCCCCGCTCCGGTCGCCATTCCATGTCTGCAGTGAACACATCCTACACATTTGGTGATGAGCCTCGCACACCCCCACAGGCTGGCCGTACCCGTCTCCAGAAGCGTACCAACCGCGCCTCCGTTGGCAACTCTCCAGCGGCTTCCAGCCCACTGGCTCCGATTTCTAAGGACAATTACCAGGAAAGAGCTCCATACGGCAACGCTTCACTGAGAGGTTTGCCCCGTGCGGGCACATGGGATTTTGAAGACGAGAATCGCGGTGCATATGGTGGCCCGCCTATTCCAGCCAAGATCCCGCTCCAACTTACGATGAGCGGTGCAAACGGCTCAGGCCAGGAGCTGGCATTAATGCAGGAGATGCAGCGCATTGACATTGGATCAGGCAGGTCCCGAAGAAGGGGAGGATATTGAATCAACGATGGTAACGAGACCTAGAGTAAATGTATATTATCATGGTGGTTTTGATTTAGGCGTTGGCATCTGGAAAGACTCGGGAGGATTAAGGAATGTTGGAGTTTTATACATGTCCAGATGAAATACATCGGATAGCATTAGAAATTGATTTATATATATCATTTAACACTTGCACCTGTCTCGCATATCTTCGTGATTCTATTGCTAGGTATTTTCTAGTGTCCCTTCTGTATACCTTTGCTTCCTGTGGCAGCTGCATTTCATACAAAATTTGATCGTACTGAATTGTATGTCTGTATTGTAGATCTAATTCTTTGTGTTCCTACTTCTCGTGTCTTTCGTGCTAATGGACTGCATTCTATGAAGTACAGTGTTTATAGAGATGTATTGGATATCTTGAAGTGTAATTGATGGAACTGGTCGGGTTGTTTTCAGGTAAGTATTTTAGGTACCTTACCTAGGTAAGGTACTTTGGCAAAGGTCAGTACCTTATGGTTTGCGCTAGTCCAAGGCTGGCTAGAGGGAAAGAAAAGCCCCGCCGCAGAACTTCCTTAGCCATCGACATTCCATAACTTATCTTATCAGGCGCAGAAAAAAAAATTCCAGCGTAAAGAAGGTTGCAGCTCAACTCCAACCACCACCACCGCAAAAGCCCGTCATCGCGATACGAAACAATGGCAGCTCAGGTGGGACCTCTTCCGCAGCTCAAGCTGCCCTCGGGCCCAACACCAATTACCGCGGAGCAGCGCTACTGGAAGACGTTTAAAAATCAGCTTCTGATCCCGTCACCTACATCGTATCCCGCCGTTCACATCTCGTCCAACAACGATTCCTTCGCCGTCACGACTGGCACGCGCGTGCAAATCTACTCGAACCGAACGCGAAAGCTTCTCAAGACAGTCACGCGTTTTGGAGATGTTGCGCGCAGTGGTGAAATCAGGAAAGACGGAAGGCTTCTGGCGGCTGGTGATGACACTGGAAAGATCCAGGTATTTGACGTTAGTTCAAGGGCGATTCTCAAGACCTGGACACAGCACAAGCAGCCCGTCTGGACGACCAAGTTCTCGCCAACTGAATTGACGACTCTTCTGAGTGCAAGCGATGATAAGACCGTGCGACTTTGGGATCTTCCTAGCAATGATCCTACTACTACTTTCGTTGGTCACTCGGACTACGTTCGATGCGCCAACTTTATGCCTGGCACCATGTCAAACATGATTGTTTCCGGAAGTTACGATTCAACGGTCAAGCTTTGGGACCCCAGGACAGGAAGCAACAGCGCCGTCATGACCTTCAAGCATGCGGCACCTATCGAAGACGTTCTGTCAATGCCTACCGGAACGACCGTCCTTGCGGCTGCAGGTGAATCGATTAGTGTTCTTGACCTTGTCGCCGCGCGCCCCCTACACATGATCACCAACCACCAAAAGACCGTCACATCTCTCAGCTTGGCGTCCAATGGTCGACGACTCGTCAGTGGTGGCCTCGAGGGCCACGTCAAGGTCTTCGAGACGACCGGGTGGAATGTCGTCTCAAGCACCAAGTACCAGTCTCCCGTCCTATCAGTCAAGGTCATCCCCTCGAGTGATGATCTTGACTCGAGCGACCGTCATCTCGCAGTGGGTATGCAGTCTGGCGTTCTGAGCGTGCGAACCCGTCTCACTGGCGCCGAGGCCAATAGGGAGGCCGAGCGTGAGAAGGAAATGACCGCTCTCGTAGCTGGAACGATTGAAGCCCACGATGCCAAGCGGAAGAAGCGAAAGCGTAGAGTTACTGCCGCTAAGAAGTTGGATATGGTTGGCGAAGGTGCCGACGTTGTCATTGCAAATGAGCCTCGCACGCACAAGAAAAAGGAGCGCTCTTGGCAGAGTGATCTGCGACATGCCCGATATGCGCGTGCCCTCGACCAGGTTCTCGACAAACACTCTCCCGAGCACTCCCCTCTTAATGTCCTCACCCTTCTCCTCGCTCTCCGCCACCGAAGCGCCCTCCGTGATGCTCTGGAGTCTCGAGATGAGCACACAGTCCAGCCTATCCTGAAGTGGGTATGCGGCCACATCTGCGACCCTAGGTACGTGAGTGTCTGTGTCGAGGTAGGCCTTCACCTACTCGAACTCTACGCCGAATTTGTGGGCGGCTCAGCAGAACTGCACGAGGGCTTCAGGACTCTGCACCGGCGAGTCAAGGTCGAAGTAGAAAGAGCTCAGGTAGCATGCCAAACAGGAGGCATGTTGGAGAGCTTGATGGTCGGGACCCTCTGATTGAAAAATGCGCGATGAGTGTGGTTATATATCCCGAGGTTGTTCGGCTCAATTTGCATTGCGCGTGGCGTTACGGCGGATTAAAATGGGAGTATTGGAATGTGGACTTTGTATAAGACTTGTACGCACAGAGAAGTCAGAAGGACGTTGGACGATAGATAGCATCTAGACGTGAGACTGATATCCGTGATATGATGGATTGCTATAAAGATGTCATACGGGTCATTGATTCACTGCATGGTGCAAACTAGATATTTGACGTATTTTCTACACTTGGTTTGCTCACATCAGCGTCTATATGCAGTGATTGCCTTGCCTTGCTTTGTTATCTCTTTACGCTCATGATGAAGCTGCAGGTATCCATGAAGAGGCCAATTATGTTTCAAATGTCCTTGTCATACCTCTGTGTCTGGGGTCTTGGCTTTGGGCCAACAGCACATTCTGCCTGCACCTTACAAACAGCAACTCGCGTGATTGGGCTTTATTCTTCAAGTGATGTAATACTTGCTTTGTTGGGTGTTTATTTTCATGGCTACTGGTCGGTCTCCTTGGGTGAGTCTCTCATCATGTTTCTGCCCGCCTACCTACCTTACCTAGGTAGGTAGTACCTACTTAGGTAGTGGAGCAGCCGGCACTGGCAGGCACTGGCAGCAAAAGTCAACTACTTCCTTCCTGCATAAATATTTCTCCTCCTCCCAAGCAACATTTTCTGTTCAACTCATTTCTTGCATGCCAGAGTAGACGAAGATAATTACAGTCACAACTTCGCCCTCATGGATCCCAAGGATTCCATCAAGGCACTCCAGGATTGGTACTCGGAGCAGCGTCCGCTTACAGTCGACATCGTGGGAGACTTTGCTGGGCGCGAGTTATTCGTCATCCATGGAGAGTCTTTGATGCGATACTGTCTGGCAGAGGCCAAGGTTGATTTTGATGGTAAGTCTCTCAGCCTACCACAAATATACGATCTCGTCTGATGTATCATCTACAGGAGGATTCCAGCTGTTACATGCTATCCATGCAGTGGAGAAGGTTCTGAGCGAACTTAAGAGAAGGGACTGCAACTTTGATGTCGTCTTCTTCCGAGACCTTGAGGATCTTTGCGTGCCTAAAGAAGTCGTCGGGTCGCCAAAAGTCGCCAAGTATCATCTCACTCGTCGGGTTCTCATCCACCACCTTACCAAGTCGAATCTTGATTTTCAAATCCTCGAGCTCGACTCCTTCGAAAGCGAAGAATGCAAGAACTATCTATCCAGCCATGCAGTCCATTTCATGCTATGCGATGACGGCAGGGATGACGACACAGAGAAGGCCATTCGTCTTCAGCACCTGATATGGAAGGTTATCTCCAGTGGAAGAAATGCTGCTTTGATTAACTCTATCGCATGGAGAAGCTCAAAGGTAGGTCATTCTGTTCTGGAATCATATCAAGCATGCTAATGGGATTAGGTATTCATGCCTTTGTTGAGTGGAACAGAGGGCGTACTGCCATTGCTCTCCATCGATGCGCCCACCCTCGAGGCGAAAGAACTGCCTTTGCTTGCAAAAGCGGTACTCTTGGAGACAACCCAATCTCCCCTGAAAGATACTAATCTGCCCGCGAGAGAGAAATACACAGTGGCTTTTTGCCGTGCCTACATCGATCATTGCAGCTCAGAAGATGTAATTCCCGAGGCTGACTTGGATCGTGTGGAGGCATTACTCCTACAAGTTGCTGCCCTCAGCATCTGCTCTCTTCAGGATCGGGCTTGTGTCGAAATTTTTATGGGCGACAAAGCCCTCGAAAGTCAGGACCACGACTTTCTTCACATGTTCTGCACAGTAACTCAAGGTCTATTAGAGATGCCATCCGGGCTTGATGAACAGACAGGGTGGGAACTCTTCGACATTGTGGATGGGCGAGTATTTTTCCATCTCCTCAGATTGATCAGAAACAAGGGGGAAGTTTCTTCTGGCATTATCGAGTACGGTCAAATTCTGCGCACAGAGGCTATCAGAGGATTTGATCTGGACGCAGGACAGCCTTTTGTCAAACTTGAGTCCCTAAAAGATCCCCATCTGTCAACAACGACAGCCAAGGATTTGACTGCCTTGCCTTTCAGTCATCCAGTTCTGGATGGCTTTCTGAGAGACGTAAAGATTGCAGAAGCACAAGAGACGGTCGATCCTGCTGCAGAAGTCGTGTTCAAGGACCTTAGACATTGGCATGCCTACAAACCTGTTACTACCTCCAAACCCCGTGACAAGGTCCCTGTTCCCCCATGGGTCGAGAAGCGTCGACAGAAGCAAATGCAGTGGCGAATGGCAGATGTTATTTCGTACGCTGCGAGTCTTACCAACTCTGTTGGAAAGGCTTTCAACCGCGAAACGATTGTGGTCAACTCCCACTCCAAACAGAAACCTAACACGTCTGGCACTTTTAACAAGGCCATACAATCCAAGGGGCCTAAGCAGAAGCCTAGCAAGGGTGGCAAGCAAAGTGCCCTGTTGGCAGCCCAGAAACTGAACGATCAAAAGGCCCAGGCTAAGCTGAATGACATCCTGAGTCTTTGGCATGGAAAGTGCGGCGAATTTGAGAAAGCCAGGAGCCTAATCGATCGCTATCTCAAGGCTCTAGAGTTTCAGTCTGAGCGATCCTCGGGAAGTCATGCATCCGTGAGGCCAGAGATCCAGCTGTACTTATGCCATATCTTGACGAGAATCTGGGGGGAAGTGCGCGAGCGAGTACACGAGAACTCGCCCGAAGGTCAGCTGAAATCTTGCTTTCGTACATGTATGTCGCTAACGTGTTTAGGGTTGTATTTGATCTCGATGATGTGGAATTGGCTTCGAGATATTTCTAAGTCGGCCGACTGCACCCCCAACGTCGCCAGTGCCGTTAATGAGATCCTCAAGGCACTTGTAGCGACCCAATTCAACATTGCCATCCAAGTAGTTCAGCGAAAATTACCTTTCACCGTTAGACCAGAAGCTATTCGAGATGCGCCGAAATTGATACAAGACCATCGACTTCTCCAACTTGAACACGGAGGTCCATACATGGACAGACGATTTGGCTCTCAGCCTGACCCACGAGTACCCTTTGAGCCAGATGCCTGGCAACGCGATGTTCTTGATTCTATCGACGCAAACGAAAGTCTTTTGGTTGTGGCGCCAACATCCGCTGGAAAGACCTTCATCTCGTTCTATGCAATGAAGAAAGTACTCGAGGAGAGCGACGATGGAGTGTTGGTCTATGTGGCGCCGACAAAAGCACTGGTGAACCAGATTGCCGCAGAGATCGAAGCACGATTCTCTAAGACATACCATAAACAGAACGGCAAATCGATTTGGGCAGTTCATACGCGAGACTATCGCATCAACAACCCCTCCCAGTGCCAGATTTTGGTCACGGTACCTCATATGCTACAAATCATGCTACTGGCTCCCACAAATGCTATCGGACCCAATGCGTGGTCGCGTCGAGTAAATCGAATCATATTCGACGAAGTTCACTGCATTGGACAGGCCGAAGATGGCGTTGTTTGGGAGCAGTTGCTACTCCTTGCCCCTTGCCCTGTCATCGCACTCTCGGCCACAGTAGGAAATCCGAACGAGCTCAAGGATTGGTTGGCAATGTCACAGAAGCAAAAGGGGTATGATATGAAAATGATCGTGCATGAGGTACGATATTCGGATCTCCGTAAGTTCACATATGAGCCCCCTGAGAAATTCGCCTTCAAGGGGCTCTCAAAGTCCCTGCGACTCCCAGTTCCTGGACTGGATGAGGGTGATGGCATCAGCCCCAACTTCAAGTTTGTGCACCCTGTAGTCGCACTCAAGGACCGGTAAGTTCTCTTTCAGATAACAAGAATATGGCTAATACCGTGTAGGAACCGTGCTGTATTGGACGATGTGAACTTGGAGGCCAGAGATTGCCTTACACTGTGGACACACATGGACAAGACATTCCCCCCAGCGCTCTTGGAAAATACAGCTCAATTGAATCCCGCCAAGACCTTACCAGAGGTGATTGAGAAATCCCACGTCATTGAGTGGGAACGAAGCCTCAAGAGTGTGCTCAAGAGAGCCATGGAGACGTGCGATTCACCCCTTCAAGACCTGCAAACAAGCCTTGATCAAAAGCAAGCCGACCCAAATTCTTCTCGATCCCCACACACAATCAAATTGTTCGCCCTGGTCTGCGAGCTTCACGCTCAAGATGCTCTGCCAGCTCTCGTTTTCAACTATGACCGCTTTGAGTGTGAGCAAGCTGTCCGACACATCCTCTCCGTGTTACAGAACGCAGAAAATGCCTTTAAGGAGACGGATCTGGTCTGGCAGCAGAAGATCCAAACCTTTGAACAATGGAAGAAGCAAAAGGAGAGCGGCCGTCAGAACCAAGCCTCTTCTCGGTCCAAGTCAGGGGACGAAAACGTCTCTAAACTCGAACTGGCCCGTGATGAAGCAAGCGTCGATGTTAGTCAATGGGAAAGCTTCGATCCGGAGGCACCTTTGGATCAATTCAGCTTCGCAGGGACGAAAGCTATGCAGCAGAATGAGTTCGATAAGATGGTACGAAGCTTGAGCCGGGACAAGGTTGCCCCATGGCTGATCGATGCTCTTCGTCGTGGATTAGGCGTTCATCACGCCGGTATGAATCGACGATATCGCCAGATGTAAGTGATACTCAGATTCTCCTTTCAAAATGGGTCCATGTTCTCGATGTTATGCTCTTCTCACTCTATATCTTTTCAATGGAAGACAACTAACAGAATCCAGTGTCGAAATGCTGTTCCGTCAAGGTTACCTGCGACTGGTTGTCGCTACTGGAACACTCGCCCTTGGTATCAATATGCCTTGCAAGACTGTCATTTTCAGTGGTGACTCCGTCTTTCTATCACCACAGAACTACCGACAAGCCTCTGGTCGTGCTGGCCGACGAGGGTTTGATCTCTTAGGCAATGTTGTCTTCAATGGCATTTCCCGAGGCCGAGTGCACGAGATCATGTCTTCACGACTACCGGCTTTGAAGGGCCAGTTTCCCATCTCAACTACTCTCATTCTCCGACTGTTTGTCCTCCTGGATGGAACCAAGAACTGCAAATTTGCAACTGACGCAGTCGATGCTCTCTTGTCGCAGACTCGACTGTACCTTGGAGGCCCAGAAGCCGAAATGTCGGTCAAGCATCATCTACGTTTCTCGATTGAATACTTGCGACGGCAGAATCTGTTGTCGGCAAATGGAGCACCTGTGAATTTTGCTGGGCTTGTTGGCCACTTATACTTTACTGAGAATGCCGTGTTCGCCTTTCACTCGTTGCTTCGTGGGGGTTACTTTCACGAGGTGTGCAAAGATATCGACAATGCTCCGGAGCGTGTGCTTCGTGAGTTAATGTTGGTACTCAGTCACCTGTTCAACCGCATTCCTATCCAGCAAAAGTCAAGGCTTCTTCAGAAAGCGGACCAATCATCGTCTGAGATCTTCCTCAGACGTCTGCCAGATGCTGCAGAGAAGTTGCTTATTCGCCATAATCAAGAGACGCTGTCGATTTTCAAAGACTACGTTCAATCTTACATCAATCAGCATCTCGTGGGTAAGCCGGATCGAAAACTGCCCCTAACCAAAATTTCGGTTGGGCCCAGAGAGTCTTCGGGGGGCTCTTGCATAGCTGGTCAACCAAACGTCGTCCGGTCTCCATTTTCCGCCCTCTCTGGATTTACTGACGAATTCGAGTCCATCAAGGAGTTGTGCTCAGACGTGAGGGGTGGGATCTTTCTGGAAGAGTCGGCCATTCCTTACATCCCCATTTGGCCTCATGACACAGATGCCGAACTGAACGCATACCTTTATGACTTTTTCAAGCATGGCAGTTTGAAGGTGCTGGTCAGGGATAATTGTATCAAACAGGGCGATGTTTGGTTTCATCTCAAGGACTTTCATCTCACACTCAAGACTATTGTTACCAGTCTTAAGGGTGTCATGAGTGCGGAAGGAGATTATGAGATGGACGATTTTGACGAAAATGAGAGTGACATGGACGACTCAGAGGAAGCTTTACGAGAGACTGAGGTACAGAAGCCAGTGGAAACAATCGAGAAGGCTGTCAAACTCTCGGCAAAGGGCGGGTCCAAAGTCAAGATTGCTGATAGCTGGGACGACAGCGACGAATCTGAGTCAGAGAGCGTTGATTCCTCTGCTGCTGGCACATCCGAGGCTCCGCAGTCGGACTTTGACGGGAAGGGTGGGTTGATGCTGGTCTTGAAGGCTTTCAAGTTATTGGAAGAGGACTTTGGGGACAAGTTCTACAAGATTGGAGCTTAAGTGTTGCAGGAGAGAAGACGCATTGACAGTATTGGCCAGGGAATTCAGATGCTATGATTTGAGGTTATCTAGGGCATCTTGCCCCAAGATAAAAGACACACCTCACAAGATCTCTACTTGTACCAGTACAAGCAGCATACTACAGGTAGATTCGGTCCTTTGGGCCGAACTGGAACTTTTTGTTGTCATAAAACTCGCCCTTGATGTGATACGCTGACCGCCTCGCTATGATCCGATGTCACATATGACGGCTATAACCAATACATTAATGGGCTCATCTCATGACTCCTGTCCAGTTCTCACTGTATCCCCCTTACAGCACCTTTGTGACTTGTACGATAATTGCTTTTTCTTCATAGTGAAGATCAAGCCCCTGTCTTGACTATAAAGTGTCTAGAGTCTAAACTAACGACGTTTGTCCATGTTTGGCATCTCAATGACTCGCCCTAAAGACAAGTATCCGTCTTTGTCCATAATTAATCGATTAATCACTTTAACTGAGTCAATTAACACATCCACCCTTTTTTACAGCCCCCACCACATTCCCCCTCCCCCTATTTCACCCCTCTTCCTAGCATACATTCCAAGTATTCTAGAAGGTCGAACGGAACCGCCGAAAGGGCGAGCGGGAGGGCTTCTAGAAGGCCTTTGCTCTTGGTGGGGGGTTCCATTTATTACGTACAGTGCCTCCCCCACCCTTTTGTATGCATATTCAGGC
>JABEXW010000727.1:0-13432 GCA_013266185.1 Fusarium sarcochroum
ACATAAGGTTAATCAGATCAGACCCAGGATAGGCAGGAAGGAATCCAGACCGCGGCCATGATGAGGCCCTATGGATAAACTGGAATCGGTCCGCCTATTGGTCGGAATACGATTCGAGACCTTTTATACTAATTTAGTCATCCATTTGAATAAAGTTATCCAAAGACATAATATGTTCAGGTGTAAATCCTATAAACTTATAAAGGAGTTTAGGGTAAAAGACTATGATAATTTAGCCATTGAGGGCTCGTGTCGGCGAATTTCTACGAGAGGGACGTCCGTTTCTTCTCCGATCCCCTAGCAAGGTTTCCCTTGACTCCGATATCGAGATGGAGTCAGCCTAGGGTAATTCCAAATCATAGCTACACGGAAAACCCGGATGTGGGGGCAGATCAAGTGATGGATAGCTGTCAGCCACCTGATGGAGAGTAAAACAGTCCATGTCCCTGTCGTTCTGCTGAAAATTTTATCCATTCCCTGTCATGCGTAGATGACCGACCCGATGAGGCAATTGTCCCTGACGATGGGCTGCATAACACCTGCCAGCAGGATCACGAACAAGGATGCACAAGTCCATAAAACCGGATAAAGTATCCACCACGATGTAGCGTCAAAGCTTATGGCGCTTAGAACCGGTCAGTATTCATTGGCTGACTAGAAGCTGTCGTCCACGAACTAGAATTGTTTCTTTTTTTCGATCTGCCGGGTTCTGGGACTTCCGTACGGCACATGTCGTTGTGGCGCTGCATGAAACGAACTTGGCGGGATCCACTGAGGAAACAACAAGCGCGCGGAGATGGTCCGAAGACGGCCTTGATCACTTGCTGCGTGGCAGTGGAGTAATACTAGTCAGCCTTTGCATATGCACGTAACCTATGGTAGGCCATGATTCACCGATGACTGTAAGTGCCGAGGTAGGAAGAGACGGACAAGAGAATACGAGTCCTTTGGTGGAACTTTGTATGCAATTCTGGTTTTTCACAGAGGCAAGGACTAGAAAGTCCGACCTTCCAAGTCGCCAGGAGGCGCTACAGAGGAAAAAAGCAAACAGGCAAAGACACAGCGTCATGGCACTCAACAACTTCTTTGGTGCAAAGGTCTACTAGTTTTGGACATTATCGAGCAGGTGCGGCTCTATTTAGAAAGTGCAACTTGATGAAGAGGGGTGCCAAAGAGCCAACAGGAAGCTATTCAGGCGTAGAATGTATCTTGGAACTCTTCGCAAAATAAGGACCAACAGCAGATTAGATAGAAACTACCCCACATATACGAGAAACTATCGAATTCGAAACAGGAATTGAGCATCCAGAAGACATGGATATTCCGGGTTGCGATTGGCTGTAGGATTTGTAGCTTCTTCTTTTGGTGTTCTTAGCTCCGGATAAAAGGATCAATCCAAGAAGAGACGAAACGCGTTTCCCAGCCATCGCCCATCTCAGTAACTGTCCACGAGACGCTAAAACATAAAACCTGGCATTTAGTGGTGACTAGATGGGTCCCAATCTGATCTGGCTACGTAACGGTAGGTGTGCCTCGAATCTACCCCATCAACCACTGGAAAAAAACACATCTAATTTGATCTACGCCGCGCATGGGCAAGGATATATGCTGAAGAGTGGAGTCGATGACACACTGCAGCCTCAAATACCCCGTTTCAGACACGACGTCGTTGATGGTAGGCTGATTAAACTTCCGCTTATCATTACCCAATTTAGCTTCCGCACGTCCCGTCCCGGTCCCGTTGGTGATCTACTTGATCAGATCATGGACTTTTCTCGACCGGACCGGATGTTTAAATTACTAGCCGCGTCAACCGGGAGCTTGGGCGATAGCCGACAGGTGCGCGGAGTGTAGCGGCAACGGGTTTGTGGGCAGCGGTAGCAAGCCTCGCGTACTCTTGCATCTTGACCTGAGGCACGGATGACTAAATGTTTTTTTGTTCTGAGTTGTCAGAACTGAATGACAGCTCGATTCCACATGGCACCGTACCATCGCAGTTTGTTGAGTATTCAGGGGCCTATTCAAACTCCACTCATGTCTGACGTGTCTATTCTTTCCTTCCATTTTGTTTTCTCCTCCTATTCTCTGTTCCTTTGTTCTTTTGACAGGCTGCAGGGTAGCTGATCGACCAGTTGCTTACCTCGTTTAATTTTTTAATTGCGCACAATCCTTTTGGATCTTCAAGCAAAGCAGACCCAGAAAAAAGTTTCGTCCCCATCACCAACACCATGGCCTCGTCGTCGTGCGACGGCTCTTTTGGACCATGGGCAGGCAATTGTAGAGGAGGGTTTGACTTTACGCTGCTTTTTGAAGAATACATACTTGTTTTACCAATTACTGCCTTGTTGCTTCTTGCAGTCCCGTGTCGAGTTGCCTACCTCCTGCGCAAAAACAAAGTAAAAGTTGAGAATAGCTACTGGCTGTACTGCAAGATTGTAAGTTGACACCTCGGTGTTCTCTGTTGGTGCTTTTCTAACAACTCTAAGATATTATGCCTTCTCTTAATCGCGTCGCAAATCGGCTTTCTCGTCTCCTGGACTCGGTCTTCAGCAGTCGCTACCAAAGCCTCTCTTCCAACCGCCGCTCTAGCATTTGTCGCATCCATTAGCCTTTTGGGACTATCTTATGTCGAGCATGTCTATTCATATCGACCATCTACAGTACTCAACCTCTTCCTGCTCTTCTCGGTCCTCTTCGATGCCACGCGAACACGAACACTATGGCTTCAAGGCTACAATCGGCCCGCCGCCATCACATCCCTGATCGCGACAGTGCTAAAGATTGCCATGCTTTCTGTTGAAGCAATTGAGAAGCGTGGTTTCTTACGTCCTCAGTACAAGATCCTGCCACCAGAAGTAACAAGTTCAATCTTCTCGCAATGGTTCTTTTCTTGGCAGTTGTCTCTGTTCCGTGCTGGCTACTCCGAGCAATTGGAGATTGAGAGTCTATTCCCTCTCGACAAGCATTTTGAGTCTCCATATCTTCAGAACCTACTGCAGACTGCATGGGCTAAAGGTTTGTCATCCTGCCTGCAACAAGACATAGCCGTAGCTCATAGGATACTAATAGTCGCATAGCTTCCAAGAAGGGAAACCACTCTTTGATGTTGACCGTTTTTAGGACGCTGAAGGGGCCTATCTTGTCCATCATCTTTCCGCGGTTGTGTTTCATTGGGTTTACATTCTGCCAACCCTTCCTCATTTCAACAACACTCGCGTGGGCCGAAAGTGACAGCGATTCCGACGATAGGAATGAGGGCTATGGTCTCATAGGCGCTTGGTTCATTGTCTTCGTCGGTTTAGCAGTACGTTCTTGTCTATAAATAAGCCATAGCAGTATTCCACTGACACTTGACATGATAGGTGACGAGCGGTCAGTACCAGCACCTGACGTATCGCGCCATCACCATGGCTCGCGGTCAACTCGTCTCAATGCTGTACAACAAGTCTACAGATATCAGCATCACGAATGCCAACCCCACCGCAGCCCTGACTTTGATGAGCGCCGACATTGAGAGAATTGACATGGGATGGCGCACCGCTCACGATGTCTGGGCCAATTTAGTGGAGATTGTCATTGCAGTCTACTTGCTGGGACGACAGTTGGGGATTGCGTGCCTTATTCCTGTGGGAGCAGCAATTTGTGAGTCTTGATCTGACAACCTTGATCATATTTCAACGTACTAATTCATCGCCCATACAGTCTCCATCGTCGGATCTGTCATTGTTGTCAGCTTCGTCATGGCTCGCCAAGCCATGTGGCTTGAAGCCATCGAGAGGAGAATTAGTGTGACATCGCAGATGCTGGGAAGCATGAAAGGTGTCAAGATGTGTGGCTTATCCGAAGTACTCGGCACTCGTATCCAGGCCATGCGAATGGAGGAGTTGCGTATATCCGGCAAATTCCGGAGGTTGTTGATTTGGAATATGGCCTTGGGTGAGTACTCCACAGACTCGACATGTGTATAGCTTCTAAGAAATCTTGCTTACTGACCTATACAGCCTACCTCGCTCCTACTTTCGCCCCCATCCTGACTTTCACGACGTACAGTCTTGTCGCCCGGTCAGGTAGTGGAGGCGATAATCTGGACACAAACCGCATGTTTACATCTTTATCGTTGTTTGCACTCCTACAGGAGCCTTTGACCTCATTTGTCACGTCGCTATCTTCTTTGATGGGATCTGTTGGAAGCTTTGCGCGCATTCAGTCTTACCTCAGCACAGACGTCCGCATCGATGACAGGATCCTGAAAGATGACAAGAGCAATGGCTCCTTGACCTCCAAGTCTTCAAGCAGCGATCGAGAGAAGGACTTAGCCTCAGCCGAGAAGGAGTCCACGCTGCCGAGAGACTCGTTACTCAAAGGCTCGCTGGATGGCAACGCTATCGTTGTCAAGGGTGGCTCTTTTGGGTATGACAGTACTCAGAAGCCCACTTTGAGCGATATCAATGTCGAGGTTCCTCTGAGCAAGTTCACCCTTATCGTAGGACCAGTTGGCAGTGGCAAATCAACCCTTCTCAAAGGATTCCTTGGAGAGGTGGGACTGATGGCTGGATCTGTCCATGTGGCCAACCCTGAAATTGCTTATTGCGATCAAACCCCCTGGCACATGAACGGTACCGTGAGAGAAAGCATCCTCGCCTTCTCGCACGTAGATGAGCGTTGGTACCAGCAGGTACTAAACGCTTGCGCTCTGAAGCAAGACCTTGCCCAACTTCCCAATGGAGATCTGAGTACGATAGGAAGCAAGGGCATTGTGCTTAGTGGAGGTCAGAGCCAACGAGTCAGTCTAGCGAGAGCTGTGTATGCGCAGAAAAGTATTATCATGCTTGATGATGTCTTCAGCGGATTGGATGCGCACACTGAGAATGCTGTCTTCCACAACCTCCTCGGCACCCATGGTATTCTGCGACAGTTCAAGACGACCGTTATCATCGCTTCTTCTCGCGGTAAGTACAACGCTCGATACTTTCATCTGAACCTAAGCTGACTCCAAGAAAGCCAAGCGACTCTCTTACGCAGACCACATCATCAGCCTTGATGGCACTGGCGTAGGTTGTGAGCAGGGTAGCTTCGACAAGCTGAACGATTCAGACAACTACGTGTCTCGTTCTGATGTGTCATCGGCAAACTGGACATATGAGAAGTTCCCTGCTGCTGCTACTGCTCCTACTGAGTCCCCAGCTGAGGCCATGGTGAACTCTGAAGTAGCCCTTCTCGAGGACACCGAAGATGGTGCCGGTCGTCGCACTGGTGACATGGCAATCTACATTTATTACATCCGGGCCATTGGCTGGGTTCCAAGCTTGATCTTCGTCTTCGCCATCTGCGCCTATATTTTCTGCTCAGCCTTCCCCACCATTTGGCTCAACTGGTGGGCGGCTGCCAACGCCAAAGATCCATTCACACGACTCGGCTACTACCTGGGTATCTATGCCATGCTAGGTAGTCTAGCCATTATCTTCCTCGTTTTGAGCACCTGGCAAATGATTGTCACCATGGTACCACTATCGGGCAACAACTTCCATCAGAGTCTGCTCAAGACTGTGCTCAACGCGCCCATGTCGTTCTTTGCCAACACTGACTCGGGCGTCACTATCAACCGCTTCAGCCAGGATCTCCAACTTATTGATATGGACTTGCCTCTCTCAGCACTCAACACCTTTGCCACATTCGTTCTGTGTATCGCTGAGATGATCTTGATCGCTGTGGGTTCGTATTACACGGCCATTGCATTCCCATTTCTATTCGCGGCGTTGTGGGTGGTCCAGCACACATATCTACGTACATCTCGCCAGCTCCGATTCATGGATCTTGAGGCAAAGAGCCCACTCTACGCCCTCTTCACTGAGTCTGTCACTGGACTGGCCACACTGCGAGCGTTTGGTTGGCGTGGTGCCCTCGAGAAGAAGCACCACGATCTTCTGGACAGGTCTCAGAGACCTTTCTATCTCCTCTACGCGGTTCAGCGATGGCTGACTCTTGTTCTCGACATGATTGTCACAGCCATCGCTGTGTTGGTCATGGTTCTTGTCACCCAGCTAAGAGGCGTACTGCCGACTGGACTGATCGGTGTGGCCCTTGTCAATATCATCCAGTTTAGCCAGCATCTTAAGCTGTTGATGACCTTCTGGACAAATCTAGAGACGCATATCGGCGCAATCTCTAGGATTAAATCGTTCACCACTCACACTGACTCTGAGCACGAACCGCAGGAAAAAGAACAGCCACCGTCGATTTGGCCCTCCAAGGGCACAATCGTGTTCGATAATGTCTCGGCTGGATATAGGTGCGTCTATTTATCCACATTAAACAATTGATTGCTAACCCATGTGTTTGCAGGAAGGACGAGCATGTCCTGAAAAACATATCCATATCGATCGAGGCAGGTCAAAAGATTGGTATTTGCGGACGAACCGGAAGGTAATGCTTTTCCATGATGATTTCCTCTCATAATTCTTTCGCTAACTTACATGCACTCACAGTGGTAAGAGTTCCATGGTGTCATGTCTTTTCCGCATGGTGGACCTCCACAGTGGTCGCATACTAGTAGACGACGTCGATATTAGCACGCTTCCCCGTGAAGAAGTTCGCACACGTCTAGTCGCAGTGCCGCAAGATGCATTCCTCATCGATGGAAGCAGCGTCCGGCTGAATGCTGATCCTGCTGAGGGGCTTGCGGATGCTGCAATTGAAGATGCCATGAAAGCTGTTGAGCTGTGGGACATTATAGCTGAGAAGGGCGGGCTTGATGCGCCGATCGAGGAGCTGCACCTTTCGCATGGCCAGAAGCAGCTGTTTTGCATTGCACGCGCTATTCTACGCCCTTCACCCATCGTAGTTCTTGATGAAGCTACCAGCAGGTATATTTCCGCACCTTTCCCGTGTCCTATTTATGCACCTGATACTGACAGTATGGCCAGCGTGGACTCATACGTGGATGAGCTTGTCCAGCGTGTCTTGCATGAGCGGTTCGAGAATCGTACAATAATCGCCATTGTACATAAGCTTCATACAGCTCTCGATGATTTCGACATGATAGCTGTTCTTGATGGAGGCGTACTGCAAGAGTTTGGACCTCCGCGAGAGCTCCTGGCAAAGGGGCCTGAGAACTCGACTTTTGCTGCTCTTTACGAGAGCTTATCCGCTGAGAGGAAAGACAATAGTGATACGTCGTCAGAATAATTTACAGTTGGATTACATTCAATCTTACATAGTACCACGTAGTTTAACTGGTACTTTGACTTGAACAATGAGACTCATGGGCTCGCGTATTTTACCCCTTATGACCATGCCAGTTTGTCCCAGAGGTTATCCGCGTCAGACGCTCAACCACATCAGAAACTTCAGTATAGTATCTCGATCTGGGTGATTGGAGAGACGGCATTGACTAAAGGAAGAGGCAAGGCGGTGGCGCTATAGAATCAAACTTTTTCAGTAGGGCCTGGATCGTACGTTGTAAGGATCTGTTATTTTAATTACTTTTTCGAGAGGAGAACGAGCGGTGTCATTTGGTACACCAAGTTAAAGCAGATCCATGTCTGTTTCGAAGGCCTCGGCGGAGTGTCCCACGCCGATCGATGATGCTCGCCGGGGAACGCCCCAGCCATGCAGACTCAGTATCCAGAGCGGCGTATTACATGACGCAGTTCAGAGACACGTCCTTGTTTAGACTATAGTTAGCGTTATGGGCTATTGACCACATGCACGACCCAATATAGCTCTGTCGTCTCGACCGTTGTACCTAGTCTTGCCCCCTTCCTCGTGCGTTAGGGCCGCGGATCCGCCTCACGCTCTACCTAATGCACGAGAACCTTGCTGCAGTAGTTTATCCAGTTGTGGGTGCATGTGGCTGGTAGGTGTGATTCATCACTCTGCATGTTCTGATTCTATGTCCCGGATATCGCCCTTTCCGTACCGTGCTTTGCCGCGCGTGCCGTGCCGTGTAACCATGGTTGACAAGATGAGAAAAATGCTTGTAAACTTACAGGGGCTGACCGGAGCCCTAAAACTGCCGTCTGCCCGTAGGCCTTTATTTTAGGCGGCTCGTATTACCACGTCACACCACGACCTTTTGTACAGGCACACGATTCTGAACGCAGGTAATCATGCGTCTCATCGTTGGTTTGGAGCTTTGTCTGCTCAGCTTCCTGAGTGGGACATTGGCTCTTCCTAGCGTCCCTGGTCCAGCAACACGGCCTCATTCCCTCAATCGTCGTTCCAAGTACGACGCTCCAACAACGGGATGCAGCTCTGGCAAAGAAGTTAGCGTTAAGGCACCATGCAAGAACATTTTCCAGAGTCTCGCAGACGATGAATATGCCCATGTTACTGCTTTCCTCCATGAGCAAAAGGAGCTCAATTTGACTGCTGTAGTCAACTCTACCTCGTAAGTTACCCCTTTCGCATCACTCCCTATCATGACTTTGTGAATCAGTTACCCATACTACTCATATATCGGCATCAGAATGCATTTTAGCTAACATTACGCAGTTGGGACAATGTAATCGTGTCACTGGACCTTTTGCAGCCAAACAAGACCGACGCACTCGCATATCTCGAGGGACATGGTCATGCTCCAGCTAGGTATGCGAGAGCAACTCTCCAGTTTAACTCGCAGCTGCAACCCTACATCCAAGAGTACATGGTTGGACCACTGCCCATCAAAAAGGGGGTGACCCGGTGTGAGGAACTCAACTACATGTTCACATCTGGCCGTGGCCGAATCAACGTGTACAACGCCGACACAGAGGCCATCGCTGCTTTCAACCTACAAGTTGGAACCGAAATCAAAAACATCACCAAGCGACTTCTCAATGGTGTGAGTATACCTTGCTGGCGTGTGTCCGAGAAGTCCTCTGCTAACAGTATTGACAGACCGCAACTGGTGCAGATGATGACGATCTGTTGATTGCAGGCAGTGATCCTTTGATGCATAGCGGCGACAGAGTCTACCAGTGGAACGAGTTCTACTCTGCTCATACAGGAGATTTCTTCTCAGAGACCATATTACCTACCAGCTTACAATTCAAGGTCGACCTCACAGGTCGAGATCCTTCCACGTGGAAGGTGGTGGGTTGGTACTATGATGGCAACTATTGGCCCACCACTGCCGCATTCCGCAAGGGCGTGAAGACCTTGAAACGAAAGCCGGGTCCGAATGTTGATGGAACATGGACTGCCACTAGTCAGCAGGGTGACAAGTTGCCGCGTGATCACCTATACCCTCCCATTTCCATTCAACCAGATGGTCCACGATTCGGAGTGGATAGAGAGCAGAACTATGTCGAATGGAGTAGGTTCTCATGATATCGCTGTGTTGTATATGTAGCTAACGAGACTACAGTGGATTTCACCTTTTACATCTCCAACCACAAAGAGACCGGTTTACAGCTTCACGACATCAGATACAAGGGCGAGCGTATGATCTACGAATTTGGTCTCCAGGAGGCGATGGCGCATTATGCTTCGCAGGACCCGCTACATGCCTCATCAGCATATCTCGACACCTCATACGGCATTGGCACCAGCCAATGGAACTTGGTTGACGGATTCGACTGCCCATCCCATGCTACCTATCTCAACACAACATTTTACATTAGTGAAACTACTCATGTGCACCCCAACAGCATCTGTCTCTTCGAGTACGACGCTGGCTATCCTATTCAGCGCCATCTTACGGCAAACCATGTGTCTGCGACCAAGAACATTGTCTTTACCGTCCGTAGTGTCTCCACGGTAGGTAACTACGACTACCTCTTTGAATATGCCTTCCACTACGATGGTTCCATCACTGTTACTGTTCGTGCCTCGGGCTACATTCAGGGAGCCTTTTGGTCAGGAGACGGTGATTATGGTTTCCATATCCATGACAACTTGTCCGGCTCTATGCATGACCATGTCATCAATTTCAAGCTCGATCTCGATATCAAGGGCAGAAAGAACAGTCTGTTGAAGACTGAGTTTGTACCAATTACCAAAGTGTAAGATGTCTTCCGCCGTTTCATAACAAGATCCTAACTTTTACCAGCTACCCGTGGTCTGAGGGTCAATCTATCAACACAATGAAGATCAACCGTACATACATCGCCAGCGAAGACGACAGCAAGATCACTTGGGCCAAGAACGGAGCTGCTGCATACGCTGTTGTCAACAAGGATAAGCTGAATGATTTCGGAGAAGCACCCGGCTACTCCATTTCCCCAAGTGAGTCAACCTCCGCAGATATACCTTGGCGGTGCTAACAGGTTCTCCAGATAGCGGTGCTACTGCCCACCTGACGGTTCAGTCATCCTCAGCTCTTGGCCAAGCCGCTAATTGGGCCAATCATAACCTTTACGCTGTTCAACACCACGACACTGAGCCAAAAAGCGCATACTCCTTCAATAGCTACGACGCAAATCACCCAGCGGTTGACTTTGCCAAATTTTTCAACGGAGAGAGTCTGGACCAGGAAGACATCGTTTTGTAAGTATACTGGCCACTACGTCTACCATGGCATGGCTATTATTCAGAGCTGACAATTCTTCAAGGTACTTCAACCTAGGCATGCACCACATCCCCAACACTGCCGACCTTCCGAACACTGTGACTACAAAGGCCGTATCGTCGATGATCATTGCACCACAGAACTACTTCGCTGGTGACATATCACGACGCACCATCCATCAAGTCCAACTCGACTACGACGAGAAGTCAGTAGTCACCAACGTGAACTTGTTCGGCGCGAAGCAGCCGACTTGCGCCTTCGATATGAACAAGGCCGCACCTGATTTAAGCACCTTTGTCGGGGAGCTGGAGATTCCTAAGTTTCCTTTCAACCCAAGTGGTAGCCTGCAGACGAACCCTGGTGGCTAAGTGATGAGGACGAGGACGAGGAAGTTGATGGCTGTACTCCGCCCGTCAGAGTTTGAGCGCAGTCAGCAATAATCGAGTGCTCTGTAACAAATCTGGCTGTAAATTTACTTCTTCTGTATATAGTGCGAACCTCTTTTGGTATAAGCGGGCAGGGAATAGGACAGCTTAAGCACTGATATAGCGCGACATTATATATTGTCAATTGCCGGTAATCTTCATGACATAAAAGCTTCGCGGTTATAACATTCAATTCTTTTCCTCAATACAATCAATCTAATATGAGCAGTTTTGTTAGACGTTCCCCTACTTACCTCGAAATATAAATCCTCGGGTGGACTTGTGGCTGTGTGTGGCGGCACTTGAGGCTCGAGACAGACCTCCAAACTTCACGTGACGCCATGTACGTCTTTTCGCATGAGCCGAAATTACTCCGTGGGTAACCGAGGTTTCATTAACCTCAGCCATGCATTTATGCGCCACTTCTGGTCATTTCTCAGCCACTATGCTGTATCAATCTCAATGACTCGCCTGGATCAAAACCAACCCTGTCTCAGTAAGGTTACGACACCTGGAACGACCGAGGGATTTCAGATAATGGACCCAACCAATAACATCTTGTCGCTGTGCCTAAAAGAGAAAGAATTGTCTTCCGAGGCAGAAGTTTTAAGCTTTAGTGATTAATCGTGGTGAACCCTCTTTGCTCAAATCTGCAGATACACATAGGGAAAATAGAAGAAGCTACGGTATGTACAATATGTAGTAAGGTAACCATGGCTTTTAAATTACGGTCAGGCAGTCATTGATGATACGACCTATGAGTTGCTGTTGTTATCTACCGACTAAAGATTTTCATTAAATAACATGTTTCCTCACTAGCGTTGAAAAGCTCTTAATTCTTAACTCAAAACTAGCTTATAGGTATGCTGTTTTATAATTCTCTCACTCTTCGGTTTTCTTCATTTATATTAGAGACCGACAAGTGGGAATTTCCATGATGATTTCCTTTTTTACACCTCGTTGCAGAGGTTTACCTACCCTGTGCATGCATCGCCATGATCAGGCTTTTAGAGGCTCTTATCGGTTATCGTTCACTGCTTATCGGTTATCGGTTATCGGTTATCGGTTATCTCTCCTCTCTTATCGCTGATCATGCATCGCTTATCTCTTATCGTGCTTGCATCACATGCACAAACCACGATCCAGTTCAAATTACTATAAGTACTTAGACTGCTAACTTGCGAAAGGTTATTAAGTATCCCAAGAAATTTAGGATCGATAAAAAAGTACAGTAAAAGAAGTCTTAGACCTACTGGAAGGTTCGGGTACTTTGTTCTGACTTTAGCCTTTACTAAAGCCTCTTTCGCTGCTGCTTTTATCTCGATCGTTAAAGTGACTGTTGTTAATGCAGGCTAGACGTTTGCCAGCACTCTTAGCAAGAAGAATTCTTTTATGTCAACAACTCTGATGCCTATACATGGAGAACCTCTCAATGTAGTCATTCCTGATTAGAAGAGTGGCAAATATTAGTATTTCATCATGGTTATACTCTCGTTATGTACGCAGCTGAGTCTACATACCGAGATTTGTGCAAGGCGGACCCTAGGTTGTTCCGGTCCGCTAGTCGTCCTGGTGTTGGCAAGTTTATTAGCTCAATCGGTAACTTTACACTTTCATCCCATCTCAATAAGTAGTGCGTTCACCACCTTGGCAAGAGCCGAGGTGCTGTCTGTCTCTAATTACCGAAATTGCACACTCTGATGTGTTGTCCAAATCAAGAAATCGCTGAGGTGGCGGGTTCTCTAACTAATTCAGGCGCAATGCCACCCCCCCAACTCACGGGTCTGACGTCACGTCAGCATCACACTATATATTGCAGCAGACGATGACGATCAATGATGCTACCGTATTTATCTGATCTTACCTATATCGAATTTATTCGACTTTACCATATCGCAGAAGTGAGCTTTTCGTCTCGATCAATCGCCGCGATGGGGATGCCATATTCGAAAGAGGTGCATTCCGCATTCGAACAAGTCACGCCGCTTGTAGCCGCTGGATTCGAAGTCCTCAGAACGACCAAAAACATCGCAATCTTTCTTGCAGTTCTTCAAGTCTTCGTGGCCTTTATACTAACTCTCACGCTATTTGCAATACTTGCGTTGGTGTATTCGGTCAATCCGGACTTGGAAGATGAACGACGGGCCCTAGTCACACCCTCTATGAAATGGCTAGCGAGCTGGATAACAGAGTACGGCACCATGATGAGCTGGTTGTTGAGACTATCCATAGTTCTCTCTACCGCCGGCTTGGGCATTTTCGTCTGGCATGGTTCAGTGGCCGAATTTTATGTTGCAGGGGCTCCATCCAATGAAATAGGGGAGGAAGATGATGTTGGTGATTTCGATAGTGGAGAATGAAGCAGGTAGGACATTTATGTGTCCTTGGCATATGTACTCACTAACTGATTAAGGTCACGAGACGTATTGTAACTTCTTTTCAATAAGCAAACAAGTAAATCATTCTCAATGAAGCCTACTCCCGATTATCAAAAAAACATAAATGAAGTGACACAACA
>JABEXW010000728.1:0-12118 GCA_013266185.1 Fusarium sarcochroum
GGTTCAATAGAGTTTGTATGGTTTAATGTGTTATAATATATAGATAGAGGGTTGGCCGCAATCAGACGGGCAACGTCGTGGAAGGGAAATATATTCATTGAATACCTAGCGCATCAAAATGTCTAAAGCTATTTCGTAGAGTTCTCATCAATCATCATTCATAACTCATCATCAGACTCGGTCTCACTCCCGGCAGGCAAGGGCGCTGATTTTTCTGTTTTCTTGGTTGCGAATGGGAGGGCCCTAGGTGGCGGAGGCTTCTCGGCTCTCCTTGGGGGAGTCTTTTTCTCAGGTGCAGCTGTTGATGCTGGGGCATCATTATGTTGGGAGGAACTCGAGTGGACACCGGCATCGTCTTCATCATCGTCATCATCAGTAGCGACGGATGCCGTTGCTTCTGTCGTGTTCCCTGGATCCGTATCTTCAGCCTCTTGCTTGATGTTGTCGACATCCATCGTCTCCGCACCGGCATCGTCCTCTGACTCTTCCACCCTTCTTGACGCAGGCGCTTTTCTCTTTGAAGTCCTCGACTTGCCAGCTTGGCGAGTAGGCTTCCTTGGCTTCCTTGGCTTCGGATCTTCAATCTCAGCCTCAACAACTTGAGAAGGCTGCGATTGGCCTGGCAGGCTGGGGTTCGCTGATATTGATGCCAGCACTTGCTGCTGCTCGCGAATTTTGAGTTTCTTCTCATTTAGGAGGTCCCTAAACTTTCTCAATAAGGCCGTCTCATCCTCCTCCTTTGCTTTGATCAACTCGTCCAATTGGGATTGAAGCTGGGTCACAGCAGTCTCTGATTCAGACGATCTGACTGACAGGTCGGCCATGGCCTGCTTGCTGGCGGCGGAAGACTCAACAGCTGCACCGCACCACTCAAATAACTCAATGGCCTCATCTGGATCGTGGTTGAGAGTGATGGCACCCAAGCGTTGCTAAACCGGTTAGTAAAAAGCCCAGGTTTCAAAATGGCATCATGGTCTCACAGTAATGCCCTGTATCTCTTTTCGAATGGTGATTGAGATAGACTTTCCACTTTGAATAGTGGCTGTGGCTTGAATATCCGGAAGGGGTTCCTGCTGAAACAAATCCTCGAGAATCCTTTGCCATTCGCTCTCTGAAGCAGGACAATTCTTGACACGCAGAGACACGACCCTATCGTGTTTCACTAACAGCAAAGTCAGATTCAGGGATTGAAGGATATACGACATTCGCGTCAGTGCTGGAGATTGCGGACCAAGGTCCTAGATTGCGATGTAATCGAGGGGGAGGGGAATGGAATGACTTGCATGATGCGACATAAGGCTCTTCCCCCTCCGTGCCCACCAGCTTTAGATCCAACCGCTTCGAACCCTTGGGGGTGACTTGCAAAAGGACAAATGCAGATTTGTCGTCGCTGCGGGGGAATCTTAAAACACGAGTTTGAGAAGCCATTGGAGGGTATAATGTAGATAGGGTCTAGTAAGTGAGTCGAAAGCACAGCTCAGAGAGTCCAGGGAGACTCTGTTCTCGTGTGTTTGTAGACGCCCAGGGTTCAGATCGAGCTCAGTGGAATGTTGACAGATGACGGCGTGCGGGAGTGATCTTGAATAGACCGTTAGAACTCCCTTGTTGTGTAGTGAGACACGGCACACGGGCCGAAGAGATCAGCGTGTGAGAGTTGGCTTGTTAGAGGAATGGAGGCTTTAAATCAGAGCAGGATTCGAGCGTCGAAGCAAACTTGGCAAAGTAAACAGACAAGAGGTCGAGGAGATGCTATCAAGAGGGCGTGAAGATGTTGGCGTCCGTGTACTAAGCTGATCGTGGACCTGGGTTCTGGTGTTACGTTGTCAGGGTCTTTGTTATTGATGATCTGTTTTTGATGAGTGCTTGGACCATCTATTTGGTTGATCCGCAGAGCTCACCCTAGGATTTTGCGAACGCTCGGGCGTGAGATTCGGTCCACAGGAGGGGAGGAGTTGACGACGGGAATGAAGAGGGATTGTTGTCGTTGTTTGAGTTTTTGTTGTTGGTCTTTAAAGAAGATAGGTCGATCTGACTGCAGGCAGGCAGCTGCCCGTGATTAATGGAATGCATGTACAAGCGGGCGGCTGCAGGCCAGGGCAAGGCAGGCCTAGGTCATCTCTAGGCCACATGGCCACCCGCTCCAGGCACCTGCCGCTAGGGACTTCCGCACCTCGGGCACAGCTAGGTTTTCAGGAGATATTTAGTGGTCCGGGGAGTAATAGGGGACCTTAGACCCCGCTGTCCAAAAAAACACCCGACGGAACCGGAATTGCCTCTAGCCAGGTACCCAACTCAACTTCAACCACTAGGTAACTACTAGGTATACGCTTGAATCGTATCAAGAGGTAGAGCTTCATAGGCATACCGCTTTAAAACTCAGAGATGGGCTCATGGTAATGACAGCTCAGGTTTTTGCGGATAAATATTAGGAGTGCAGATGTGTTCTATCAGAAATTCTTACTGAACCCCATTCCAGTGCCGTTTGAGGCCAGGATGGCGGCCCCCAAAGGAGCCTATGTCCCGTCTCCGTCAAGATGAATGTAGGGCCGGGTCGTCAACTAGCGGCCTGCCTTTGAGGGAGGACCCCTAAGGGCTTGGGCTCAAGATCGTGCCTGAACCTGGCTGGTGGAGTTGGACGCCGGAATATAGTCGTGTCGTGTCAACAGTTTCGAGAAGACATGTTGGAGGGTAGTTAATCTATGTGGTGCAGCACCATGGGAAATGAAGTGATCACCAACACCAACATCATCATCAGCTTATGGGACCTTGCCTGTCCAACTTTTTAGCTGTGAGATCATCCAAGATCGTCCAGGCACGCCAGGCACAAGATATGGAGACAAAGCTTGGAAAAGCTGGATCCAATGCTATCCGGTGCTGGTCATGGGCCAACCAGCCACCCGTCTAAGCAAACCAAACAAATCCGATGAAGAAAAAGGCTCTTTCTCGTCGCGACTATGACGCGTGAAGGACTAGCACGATATTTTTCGTTCTTGGCCAATCGGACGGCTCCCCTAAATGCAAACGGTTCCCGCCTGTCTAGACGAGGACTCATTGTTTTCGCAGCTAACTTGTTTGTGCAATCAAGGTCACGTGAAGACGCTCTGAATCCTCAACCGACCCCGAGTTTTCCTCCAGAGATTTGGTCTTATTCTGGTCCGCCCCTGGGGGAGAACCATTTTTGGTGTAGCGTCTAGTAAGCGTTCTCATAGCGCAACAAGCCAAGAGTAACTACTTGCCCTGTGTGGATCCATCTCTAGTGATCGCAGTGCCCAGCACCTGATGGTCACAGTGAGCTGCAACCTCATCGTGAGTGGGAACGTCCCTTAGCAGTTAGCGGGAACCACCTCCAGCCACGCCCAGAGCAACCCCCCAGCCTTTCTCTTTAGGTCACCCACCAAACCAAACAAACCAATCCATCCATCCCATCCACCGTCGACCACATTCCTGACCTTTGCATCTTGTCTTGCACGTCACCCTCTCGACCATCGAAAAATCCTCAGCTATTGCTATCAAAACCAATCTCCCTCCTCGTGCGAGATTTTCTGTTGATCTTGTTTTTTTTTGCCCCTCCTCTCGTGTCCGTGGTTGCCCGTTTCCACAAGGCCCCGACCCTGCGGCGTCTTTTCTTTGTTTGCACCACTACAACCCACGGCATCTGCAGTTCACTTCTCCGCACATCGAAGCCTCACTATCAGCAAGACGCACAAAGCGACCAACCAAACATCGGACCAGCTGCAGCATCGAAAAAACCTTTCCCTACGAGTTTCGAATTTTTGATTTTTTGACGTCGCATTCATTTCAGAGGCTGCATAATCCACGCCATTGTTACGCTTGGGGGATATGCTTTTGTATGCGGGGAACAATTGCCGTTGACAAGAATGACCGTACGCAATTGACACCACGTCCCCAACAGCCAGGCCAACGACTCTCTCTGCCAACCCTTGGCCTCAACTTATAGATTGCGTACCAAACACACATAACACTCGCTACTATGGAACCTTTACGACTTAAGCCCAGACAACCAGTCGAGGCCGACATAGAAGATTGGGACGATGATGATTTTGTGGTGGAAGGCGACGATTTGACCTTTCGCAGCCCATCTACCGCCACAAATATCACCTCACGACCATCTTCCAGACGTCGCGACTCCGGCTCCTCACACTTTTCCTTCCGATCCGAGCTTGAGGGAGAGGAAGAGAAGCATGTTCATATACCCGGAGACGATGAGAAGTCAACTCTGGATGCCATTACGGCAGCTCAAAATGCCGGCATTCCATTACCAACAAACGTACCATCCTCTGCTCTTATGGGAGGCACTATCAAACGCCTAGGCGGAAGGAAACTACGAAAGATCATCCAAGATGATTGGGAGAATGACCTAGAACTTCCCGACACCTCTCAAGGCCTCAAGATGAAGAAGCCAGAGCAACCCGACTTTCCCGAGAGTCTGCGACAAGTCAGCTTTGGCTCAACATCTACCCACACTAGTCCCATTAACTGGGGTAACTCACCTACTACTTCTCCATTTAACAACGATAATCGGCGAGAATCTACCCAATCTATTCAGTCTGTCCAGAGCATGCAGTCTGTCCAGTCTGCTACAAGCAGCCTCTCCGCCGCAATCAACTTGGATAGGTTCAAAGATGCTGATGATGACGACGATTTCTTTGGAGATGGCGGCGATACTATTAGAGCCTCAAAGAGCCGTCAACCTATGAAGCCTGTTTCATTCATTACCCCACCCACCCCTCAGAAAGAAGCCAAAGCCGCAGGTGCTGAGGATGATTTTGAAGCGGATCTTGAGCTTCCATCAGATGGGAAGCTTAAACTATCCACTAGAAAGGATATACCCAAAACACCTTCCAATCAGTCAGATGATTTGGATTGGGGAGAGGGAAGCCTCGGTACCCGATTTGGTGGGACTCGACGAGATGCGCGTTCTGCCCGAAGTTCCGGAGCTTCGGCCCTTAGTCCAAGTGTCTCGAGTTCTATCACTGCTGAGAGTGAAGATGAGACCTTTGATGGATTGGTTCTTCCTGCCGGGCCTGTCAACTGGACTGAAAGGCTCCAACAGCGGCGAAAGAGCCGATCCCCACATCGAATCTCCGAGGAACCAATTGCGCCCGCAAAGAAGACTCCCTCAGCAGAAGCTGATAAACCTGATTTTCTTGATGGGCTTGACCTCGGTGAAGGAGATGTTTTCGATTCGAGCAAGCTTACTCTGCATAAGAACGTCAAGGTCAAGGAAACAAGACCGGCCAGTCCGGTTCGGCCGAAGGCGGCAGTGTCGCTCACATTCACAAACAAACCAGTCAGTTCGACTCGGATACCTCGGCTGAATCACCATGAGCGAACTCACTCAACATCACTGGAGCCCGTCTCTGAGAGCGGTGGTCCTATTCCTCAGCGCAGCCGTCGCTCACATTCCAGACTGGGCCATTCAGCTCAATCGTCCATCGCCAGTCTGCCGACCCCTACAACAACCTCGCCATCTCATGGACTACCACCTACACCCCGAAAAAGGGAAGTCGGGCTCCGAACATCCACAAGCTCACTTCGTACTGAGCCAACCACAACCAGTGCGCAGCTGCTCAAGCAGAAACGTTCACTGCCGGCTATTCGAGCACTGAACTCACCAGCTAAACAGCCGTCATACCGTCATGAGAGGCCGCCGTCGAGATCGGGAAATAACCGACCATTGTCTGGAGTGCGACCAAAGACACCCGTAGAACGCCAGGGACAGAGCACAACGGATAGCCCAGCAACCTCTCGGAAGTCTCATTTACCCTTCCTGCCCGCTGGGGCCTCCCAATCACAGTCGCAGCACGTTGCCACCAAGCATACTCGTGGATTTCGTCGACATGACTCCGACAATTCTATTAGCTCCATCGATCTACGGCCCAATTCCCGTACAATCTCGCGATCAACAATGCGGTCGCCTAGTCCAAATCATCGTTACCGCGTAGCTGCCGATACATGGGAACGTTTGAGCAAACCCAAGAACAAGAAGAATTTTGGCGACGGCCATGAGTTGGATGGCTTCGATGATTTGCCCACATCTAAAGAAACGGAAACAAGGTACCTGAAGCAGCCTACCAGCTCAGGACCAAAGGTTGCGTTGCGCAACAAACTCTACCAGCACGTTCTCCCAGACAGGAACTCGACTACCTCCCCATCCATACCGCCTTCCCCTCGACCCTCCTTTACTCCTCACTTTGCCCGTGATACGGCTGCAAGTAGAATTGCACGAGAAACTGCTCTGGCGCAACGAGTTCCTAGCAGCGGCCCGTTGACGCCCCTGAACACCCAACGGGTCTCTCAACTTTCCTCGAGGAGTAACCTGACCCCTTCTATTCCTCAGCCAAATGTCCGATCGAGAAAGCATAAACGACACCAACAGACGAAGCCCCATCTGATTTCCAACCTGAATAGTGGCAAGGAGTCAAAGAGTAGGTCCAAGTCTATCAAAAGCGGCACTAGTTCTTTTGCTAATCAAGTTACAGTGGTCAACGGGATGTTTTACAATGCAGACACGTACCGGTGGGAAGGCAATGAGAATGCCCTGAACCTTTTTGATCCTCCAGTACAAACACCCACCCAAGTGGTTGCATCAAACAACAGCCGCGAGAAAGAAACGTCAACACCCCGCCCAGCATTGATCACAAACATTAGCGCAACCAAGGGTGTCCAAGTCGTCGGTGGCATGGTTTTTGATCCGCAAAATATGTGCTGGCTCAAACTCGACAACCCAGCCAAGCCAAGTTCCGAGGTCAGCGATACAATGGATGGTTTCGATGCGCTCGACGATGAGGACGTTTTCAAGGACATCCCCGATCTGGAAGACAACAACAACAACACTGCCGATGACGAGGGCGCCCAGGGTCGCGTTAGCGACATTAAGGATGAGTGGCTTGTGGGCGAGGAGTTCGACGTAGGACCCGAGTTCATTCGACGACAACGCGAAGAGGAAGATCGATGGAGAAGAAAATGCGAGAAATGGATCGGCCGAGGATCCAGGGACCGCGAAGCTTGGCGATGGACGATACGCGAGCTTGTGTCACAATTTGACGACTTGGCCATGTGAGAGTCCTTCGAGTCTCATGGCTTTTATCATTCTTCGGCACCACTGTTTAAGCAACAATTTGTAATACGCACACTCACCATGGCGAGTATTTGTGGATACACAGAACGACACAGGACCTACACGATGTAAGTAACAAGCAACTGGTTGGCACGAAAGTATTATGGCTGGATACCCCGGATGGTTTGGGTTGATTTCGTGGGATATGACGTGGTAATGGAGGCGGCATGACTTTGGCTTTTGATTTTTCTTGCGGGTTTATGAATTTTGCCAGCACCTAAGGGATGTTGATGACGACCATGTATTATATGGCAAAAGGGATTGGGCTGGCTTTGGGTTTTGAGGTTATGATAGAAAAAACTGGCGGGAAGCGCAGCAAAACCCCCCTTACGGTAGGGAAGCTGGATTATCTAATGACGAGATGAACTTGACGACTTTTCAACATGATTACTTTCGGTTATTTCCTTGACTCGTGGAGGTGTTTTGTGATCGATGGGATGTTATACCAGCAAGCGTGGAGCACTTGGAGCGAATACTTTGATATTGTCCTTGATCTTTATAGCTTCCAAACACCAGTTGTTTATTATCTAACGCATGAGATGGAAATAAGTCTACAAGAACAACACAACAAATCATCAAACCCATAACCTTTTTTAGAACAACAAACTCCCGCCAACGGTTGGTAAGTTGGTATCTACTTTTTGCTCTTGCCCTCCTTCTTCGCCTTTTTGCCCTCTTTCTTTGGCTTGGCTTCTTCCTTAGGCTTGGCCTCCTCCTTTGGCTTGGCCTCCTCCTTTGCCTTCTTGCTGTTACTCCTGGGATCCAGGCCTCTTCGGCGCATGGCGTTTCTTCGTCCCTTCTCCATGTACTCCTTATCCTCATCTTCATCCCAACCACCAAAGTCGTCGCCGGACTTTCCGGTCTCCTCATCGTCGTCTGTGGTAATAGGGGTCTTGTCAATGACCTCGACCTCGTCGGCAGGGCCGGAGGAGCGGTCGCGAGAGGCTGAGGCGTTGGCAGGCGTGGGGCCAATCTTGTGGAACTTTGCGACGAAGAAACCGTCGACGTTGTAAGTGTGAGGGTAGTAGCGGCGGGTGTGGCGCATGGATGGGTCGAATTTCTTGCCCATGAAGCTGGTGAAGCCCTCCTTTCCGAAGGCAAGACCGGCGTCGACGAGGCGGACGTTGGGGCGGCGAGAGAGGGCGTACTGGACGACCTGCTCGTTCTCCTCGATGGTGACGGAACAGGTTGAGTAGACGATGTAGCCGCCTGTCTTGGAACTGTGGTTAACTGAGTCGATGGCAGCGAGGATCAGCTGCTTCTGGATATGGGGAAGCTGCATAAAGTCGCGCTCTGTCTTGTTGGTCTTGACGCTGGGATCCTTTGCAATGACACCAGTTCCAGAGCAGGGAGCGTCAAGAAGAACACGGTCGAAACCACCCATAGGCTTGGGGAACTCCCGGGCATCGTAGTTTGAGACCATGACGTTGCGGGCACCAAGACGGTGGATGTTACCGATAAGACCCTTTGCACGGGCCTTGTTAGGATCGTTAGCAACCACGATACCAGTGTTCTTCATCATAGCAGCCATGTAAGTCGTCTTTCCACCAGGGGCAGCGGCCATATCGAGCACGCGCTCGTTCTCCTGGGGATCGAGGGCCATACAGGGCAGGAAAGATGAGGCGGCCTGGAGGATGTAGTGACCAGCGAGGTACTCAGGGGTAGCACCGAGGGGAACGTTGCTCTCGAAGACCTGGAGACCGACCTTGGACCACTTGCCAACAGGCTCGAGGGTGACACCACGGTTGATAAGAGCCTGGGCGAGGTCACGACGGTGGGTTCGCAGGGTGTTTGTACGGATAACGACGGGACGCGCCGACTCGTTAGCTTCGAAGAAAGCAAAAGCCTCGCGCGGCGTGAAGAGGTTGAAGAGCTTGTCGGCCAGGTACTCGGAGTAGCCATAGTAGGAGCAGATGTCCTTGATAAGCTGTGTTGTGTACTCGGCCCTTGATCGTCCCTCCTCGGAGAGGTTGGAAAAGTCGTCAAGGACGCGAATGTTCTCGGTGATTCTTGTTCGCAGGAGCTGCAGATCGGGTGCCAGGAGGGCGCTTGTCTTTGCCGCAAGCTCGTCGTCGCTGTCCTCGTCTGATAGAATGTGAGGCTTGTCGCCGTCAATGTTGGTCTGGAGAGCCTCCTCGGCCATCTCAGCGTCTGCCTCAGCGGCATCCTCTGCCATTTGAGCGTCCAATTTCCTTGTGAGACCCTCAATGTTGGCGGCTGTGAGCTTCTCCTCGGCGTCCGACTCGTCCTCATCTTCAGAGAACATGGCCCTTGCTCCCTTGCCTCCAGCCTCTTCATCAGAGTCGAATACAGAATCGTCGTTATCCGAGTCGAGGAAATCGTCCTTGAGTCCAGCGCCACCCAGGTCTGATGAGCCATCCTCAAGATCGTCAAGGTCGAACTCGTCATCCATCTCCTCGTCGTCAGAATCCTCCGGCGCCGGCGCTGGGGCCGTCTTGCTCTTGTTCGCCTTGCCATTGGCCTTGGGCGCAGGAACAGGCGCCGCAGCCTTCACAGGCTTAACAACCTTTGTCTTCTTGACCTCCTTCTTGACAGCGACGCCATTGCTCTTGGGCTCGACGAATCTGTTGGTGGTTTTCCGCTTCTTCTTCTCGGGCGCCTCGACGACGGGATCGGCAGGTAGACCGGCCTTGCGCTTGAGCTTTGCATAGTGCTCCTCGGATAGGGGTTGGGGAGGACCCTGCTTCTTCATACGACGGCCGACACCCATTTTGAAAAACTCGAATTGGGATTGTGAGAATTACAATTCGACCAAGACGCAGCAAATCTGGTCTTGTTCTTGGGCCTAGGAAAAGTTACGATAGATAGCGCCCCGCCGAAACTTTTTTTCTTTGCGCGCTGCGATAGCAAGGGTCCGATAACGGTAGAACTTCGTATCGGGTCACGGTGCTCTCCTCTACCTTAGGTAATCATCTGCCCGCCAACTGCTGCGGCGTGGAGCTTGCTTTGTAGAGGTAGTGTTCAATGACGATAGTTTCGAAGCTGGCCACTACTGACCAAGTCCCTATCCTTACGACCTTGAGCATAAATAATTCAAAGAATTATTTTAAAGCTTATTCAAGGCTGTGATACTTTGCGTATTGTCTTGTATTGGCTTAAATTACCTCCTTCTTACCCAAACTCAACCCCGCCTTCATCGACCTTATAGCCAACTATTACCACGAAGCTATCACCATGTCTGAAACCGCCTTTGCCCAGACGTTTCTCGCGTCGCTCGAGTCGCGACCCGTCCGACTATCTGCCGATCATTTTGAGGACCCCAAGTCCTTCCCGGCTCGACCACCCGTACGATCTATGCCTTCATACCTCAAAGCCGACTTCTAACACCACTTCTAGTACATCATCCCCCGCATGTCCAAGGCCATGAGCAAGCCTAATAACGTCGCCCCCGGTTCCGAACGAAGCATCAGTGTCTCTCTCAAGTCCCTTCGCAACCCTCCTCTAAGCATCAAGCTCACCTCTCAGCCCCTCGACACCTCGGTCCTGGACATCAAGAGCAACATTGAGAAGCAGACGAGGATACCCGTCGCAAAGACGAAGCTCCTACACAACAAGAAGCCCATTCCGGATAGCAAGATCCTCAAGGAACTTTTGGGAGAGACTGATATGTCTATCGAGTTCACGGTCATGGTCATTGGAGGAGCAGCTGCCATCCCACCGGAAGAGCCTGAGGCCGCCCCTGAGGCCCAACCCACGGGTGCAGATGCGCTGCAGACGGATGAGTTCTGGAGTGACCTCAAGGGATTCTTGATGCAGCGGCTAAAAGATGAGGCTGAGGCGGAACGTCTCTCAGGCCTATTCAAATCGAGTTGGCAGTCGAGTCAGGCAAACCCATAGATGATGTGTTTAAAGACAAGAACAGCAGGACAAACACGCACGATAGATATATGATAAAAAATGCCAATAAGTCCCACATACCAGCATGCGGTTTTATTTCCCGTGGTACGTACGATACATGGTCAGGGCTGGCAATTGTGCGAAATTACGTTTCGCCCCCAGAAGTAAACTCGTTGGTCTACGTCCCAGAGGAAACGAAACATCCATCGTCCCCCGCCCTTGTTCCATCCACTCACTGTGCACTCCTACTCATTTGCTTGTTTTGGTGTCTCAACTCTTGAAACGACCATAGGTATGTTCAAATTCCATTTCCGCCTGCTTCTATAAGGGAGTGCGGGCGGCGATTGGGTAGTTCGTGACAGTGCGCTTAACCAGCAAGACCCTTGCTGACGGTCTTGAGGATGGAGTCGTATTCGATGTCATCAGTGTCGTTGGCCTGGAGCTCGGTGGCAATGCCGGTGAGCGATCGCTTAAGAGCCTCCTTGGAGGAAGCGTAGATCATCTTGGGCTGCAGTGGGGTGTCAGTCGATGGACAATGCACTGAGGCTGACCAAGTGGCAGAGGGATACGTACCTGGATACCGGCATCATCGGGGGACCAGGCGATGAAGGTGATCTTGTTTCTGCCCGATTGTCAGTACGTTGGGCTTTAAAATTGGGCCACGTGCAGGCCAGAGTAAGACTGCATACCGGATACCATCGCCAGAGGCCAGGCTGTACTCGAAGTCGTAGACGGCGTATCGGGGACCCTTGCCAACAGCGCCCTACAACAAATGTCAGAATTGGTGATTCGTTCCTCGCTCCATCGGTAGAATTGGCATGCGTACAGTTCGGCTCTTGGAGGTGGCGTTGACGAGCTTGTCACGGAAGTCCTCCCAGTCGTTGTTCTCAGAGGCGTGCTCGACAACAATCTCCTTGTAGTCGTCGGAAAGCTTGTAGACGATGTACTTGTACTTCTTGTTGAGCTTCAGCTCGTTGAAGGCAGTTATGCAGTCCTGGGAAACGGTGGCTCTGTAAAAAAAAGAACAAGGTTGCAGGTTAGCGCGGCTGTGTCTCAAAACTGCTGTCTAGCTGTTGCGGCGTTGCCCCGCGGCGGGCGTCATGGTCGAGGGGGAGGGGG
>JABEXW010000729.1:0-12662 GCA_013266185.1 Fusarium sarcochroum
GGTTTGCTCTACAACTTCTAACCTCACTTATTCAACCCTTAGTACTTAGTTCAGGCGGATATCTACGTTATTTTATATATTTTAAACAACATTGTGGCCACGAGAGTATCGCTAGTGGCCAGTTGAACGAGATTAGCTACCTACCGATGAATTCTGTGCTGAAGTGAGGGTAACCTTTGTGAGGATGTAAAGCTTTCCTATTTTCAGATCATCACAGCAGTCCATGCTGAGAACAAGATTTTGTCATTTATGAGTCAGTAATCAGGAGGGCCATGTTGGCTATAAGGAGATTCTGATTCTAATTTTTGCAAGATGGGGTTCTGTGGTTAGTGTATAGCGAATAAGTCTTTTCATAACCAGACCCCTAGTTGGATATCTTCTCCAGCCCAACCTTGACCGCATACTCCAATCCTTCGACCACTTTTTTAGGTCGTGAGAGGAAGGGCGAGTGAGAAGCTGAGACATGGTAGCTTCCTGCATCAGGGCCCAACAGCGAGGCCAGATTTTGTTGAATAGGCGGCGGTAGAGCCTGATCTTCATCGCAGTAGAAGAAGAAGCATGGAATGTCATGCCAGGGCTCATACTCGGCGACATCGATGTACACACGGCGAGTCTGGTGCTTCAGAGCAGCAATGGCCTTCTTCTGAGTCTCGGCTTCAACATCGTGATAGAAGACCTTCTCAGGGCCTTCAACGTAGACGTAGTCTCCCTGAACACATTTCAGATCAGCACACCTAATCACAACCCCAGGGCCATATTGAACTATAGACTTACCTCAACCCGCATCCATGGCAGATATTGACCCCCAAGAAGTTCTAGAATACCTTTACCCTTAGGCATTACGAAGCCAGACAGATATACCAACTGAATGACTCCTCCTGTTTTACCCTCTTGTGCACGCTGCTTGTAGCCCAATCCTTGAACAGCATTTGCGCCTACCACTCCACCGTAGGAGTGGACAACAAGCATGATCTCCTTGCCTTCATCTGCTAGCCGCTGCAGAGTAGTTCGCACAACGCTGACATCGTCGGCCAGCCCCTTGGTAGGAGGCTCAGCACCGACAGACGGGTAATCGACAGCCTCGGTGGACCAATTTCTGGCATGAAGCTCTTTTCGTACGAGGTCGAAGCAGTCGGCAGTATGCCAGGCGCCAGGGGCAAAGACAATGGTAGGCTTGGTGGTAGACATGTTGTATCGTGAGTGGGGCGACGGTCAACTCAATATTGGGTATGAAATCAACCAACTGGAAAATCTCAAGGTGGAGGATACCGCAGAATAAGTATTTCCATCTTAGCAGCAAGAAACACCCATGTTTTCAAGTGGGTTAGTTTCAGTTATATCCACTATTGGGCCCTGCAGACGGGCGATGTCACGGTTCCAATCCCAACATATCTACAGTAGGGTCCATCGAGTTGCAGTAGCACCAACGGCCGACAAGAATCCACAAATCAATAGGGCCGCGTTGATTGACCTAAGTTCTGAGAAGTCTTGGTCAACCTGTAAGTCCGAAGATTTTCGCATAATTTAGGCTAGAACTCCGCTTAACGTAACGTCGATGGGTGCCAGTCGACAAAAGTTGATATCTGAGCGTAAAAGGAAAACTGGATCGAAGGCATTACAAACAAAACTGCATGCTGATCCATATCAATGTCACAGAGTTGCTCTCAAAAGAACGGCAACTACATTATGTTAGAAACTATAATTATCATTTCAGGAATTGCGAAAGGTCTACCTGAATATCCTTCGACAGGAACAGATAGTCGCCAATGCTCAGGCGCTTGTAAATTAGAGAGCAGTCTTGAAAGTAATGCTAGGAACACCTTGAAGCAGTTTAAACGTTGCTATGCTTATTCTCAAGGAATATCCTCCACTGGAACTGTATACTTAGGTGCTCACGACCTTATTTTCCGTATTTCGCAACGCGTCTTTCAACTTCCAACCAGACAGCGGATTTACGTCTCCCTAGTATCAAGCTTAGTTTAAACTCAACGAGTCTGCTATAAAAAGATTTATGCCCGGCCTGATATAACAGAATTCTCTTGCAATGGGTAAACTACTTATTTGTCATGTGATCCAGGCTTACCACGCACGTAAGCTTTGTATCTCAACCATTCAGCTTCATGGCTGGCGTAGCACTTGGTCTGCTTCTGGCCATATGCAGCAATCACTGCAGGATTACTCCCAATGACCAAGCTCAGTAAGCAACTAAGTAAGCTTTAGATAATCTCAGTACATATTAGACCGATGAAACTTCCGATATGGTATAAATACACCGGTTGAGAAGCTCATCGCTCGGCTGTTTCAGCAACCATAAAAACAATCTTCTTAAATACATTTTTGTCTGTCACCCCTGCCGATATTGTTCCTGCGAAACACAGCCATAAGACCCCCACCCAGAGGCCAGACGTCAATTACAATATTTGAAAAGTGCCAACTGTCGCCTTGAGCATCTCACAATGGCAAATCAAGACGCGAAGCTCAGTTTAACAGCACCCGACCAGGCACGAACTGACGATTATCGCGCCTTGTATCAGAGGTACCTCGACCTCTGCAACGCGCACGACTTCAAAGCGATGCAATCATTCTACACATCCCCTCTCAATGTCAACGACGAACCCTGGAGCCCAGAAAACGTCACGGCTCAATTTGAGCCTCTGATAGCTGCGTTTCCTGACTGGCACTGGGAGCTGAGGAACCTAACCATCGAGGGTCACTTCCTTTCCTTGCACTTCAAAGTTACTGGCACCCATAAGGGCGAATTTCAAGGATATGAACCGACTGGGCGTCGGGTGGCAACGACGCAATTCACTCTCTATCATGTGGTTGGTGGCAGATTTGCTGAGGTCTGGGACTTGGTTGATTTTCCATCCTTGATCGAGCAGATAAAGTAGGATACCAAAAAGGCCCTGCTCAGGCTAAATCCAATCAAACGATTCTTATTTCTCTTGCATAGCAATCCTCTCCGGACCTCCCATTGCCCCTTGAGACCCATGCCCAGGAGCATTTGCCCCAGGCTGACCGTAGTACGCCCATGGCGGAATTGACCATGCTGGAGGGAGTCCATTTATCTGCTGTTGAGGCATGGGCGGTGGCTGTTGCCATTGACCTGGGCCGGCCATGGATTGAATAGTGAACCTTCTTTCAGCCAAAAGCCGATCGAAGATATCTTTTTTTATGGGAACATTGACTTGGATGCCTTGGTTTCGTGCCTCGTTGTTTTCAATGATTAGATTCTGGGTAAACTCTTTCCATTCTTCATCAACAAAACCGTTGATCTGAAGCGCTTGATCAAAAGTACGGTTATCTGCGACTCGAATTGTGCCTTGGCCCGAGGTCAGTATCGTCAAGTGGCTACCGTCAATTAGAAACTTACCCAGCTGATTGTTCGCATCGTCTTCGCCCGAAGGATGAAAGATAAGACACTCATACTCTTCCTTGGTAAGACGGATCATTCCATCGACTGCGTAGAAAGTCAAGTTAACTTGTGTGACGACGGGAAAGAATGGAAAGGCTCACCATCTGGCTTCTTGCCTTGCAGCACCTCAGCTATCTTGAGTCCCTTTCCCTTTCCGAGCCTTTGTTCAACGACTTGATTGACCTGATGAAGAACAACGCTGTTCAGCATGTGAGTGCAACCAGAGTTGTTCTGCTGCTCTCGACCCTTCTCCATGAACAGGCCGACATGGGCGACCTGGATTTGAAGGATGAGGGTGGCCTTGAGAGCCGTGAGCTCCGCGACCATCTTGTTGGTACATTCCATCTCTTCAGGGCCACTCATAAACTGGTAGGCCATGCGCTTAATGGGAGAGCCTGTGCCGGATTTTTCCCTGACATGTTGAACGTGCACGTCCAGCTCTTTAGCATGTTTCAGCATGTTAGCCACAGCCTTCAGGACACCTTTAGTCCTGAGGGCCTCAAGTTTGTAAACAAGGTCGATGACTTCGGTAGTGCTGCAAAGGTCTTCGTACAACACTTCCAACCTTGAGTTGCCATTTTTATAATAGTCAATGGCCGTGGTAACTCTTCGGATTAGTTTGAGGGACTGGTCGATGGTAGCAGTGGCTGCCGCAGTTGCTCCGACGGGATCAATCTGTAAAATAGGCTATGTTAGTCAGTATTGAGACAAAGTGTATTTGGCATATCATCACACCATGGTGGAGATGTTTCAGTCGTGTGGAAATACGATAGCCCCGTTATAGCCTGGTGTTGCTGGCAAAGTGACAAGACAGACAGCGAGGCAGATTTTGGGGAAAAGACTGGAGCAATCGATCTGGCTCTGGAAATCACTCAATAACAGTCTCCGTTCAGCCTCATCAGGACTGGATAAATGCGGCTGAACGTATTACATGCATGATGCTATTAGACTGATATGCGACGTTTCGACAGGGTGACGGAATTTGTAACCCTCCTTCAAAACGTGCATGAAGAGTGCCAACTTGTTGGTCGCCGTTCCAGCCGCATGCCATTTATTGTGATTTTCTAGCCGGTGATTATTCTGATGCCTCGGTTTGGGAAGCAATAGGCGGACGAGAACACCCACTCCGCGGTAGGCTGTGCTTTTTCGGGCAGTAGATACAACCCGTGCAGATCAGGCTGAGCTTGCACCGGTGGACTCTGCATAGGTACGGCGTATGCGATGGCAGGATGGTCATGTAGACCGTGTGAGCTGTTCTTCAATGCTGCGTGCACATGCAATGCATTATGCAGTTGATTCAAGGCGGGGAGCCAGTCAGAGCCAGTCTCATTATCTGACATGCGTGACCGAGATGGGGGAATATTGGTTGGCGGCTGTGTGACCGGAGTCATCGAGGATTGGATATCCCGGCTGCGTGTTTGTTGTTGAGCCTCTTCTGACTAATGGTCCGGAACCTTTGACGGCATCCCGGGTCAAGCAACATTGCTCGCCCGTTATCTTCCTTGCCCATGTTTCCGGCAGGTTGCATAAAGACACAATTTGTACTTGAATTGTTCTCACCGCTCTTGTTGAAATAGCTCAGTAGATTGGTATCCTTAACTTGATATAATGGTCTCAAGCTCGTTCTCGCATCATGCGTCTGCAAACCAGGCAAACCACGCCTCAACCCAAGTCAATGGCAATATCGGACCTCAACTGAGTATCAATAACGCTTTCTTCGATATTCTCAAGGGCACTTCCATCGAGAACCTATCCTCAGCGCTACCTTCAATCAAGGAGGAGTTCTACTTTGGGCCAATCCCAGCCCTAGAAGAGGACCAGGACGATGATGATCAATCCAAGCCTATACTAAGACTGCCCCCGTCCATCAGGAAGGACGACGTCGAGTATATCAGCGGCATAGGCATCAAGATACTGCAGAAATACAAGCTCATATTAGACCACACTACTGGCGTGAGGGCCACTTGTGTCAAACACCTGAGACAAAAGGCGAAAGACCAGCGGACACGTATCGACCTTCATGTCAAAGTCATAGCGCAATGGCCCCAGTTCCCAGCGAAACCCCAGCGCGGCGATGCTTCAATACATGTCTCACAAGACATATCACTCAGTTCCAGCAAAACGGACGACCTCAAACGCAAACTTGGAGAAATTCATGACAAACTCAAGGATGCTGTCAATCCGGTACCGCGGATTCCAAAACAAAGCCAAGTAAGTGTTATCAAAGCATCGAAGGAATTTACACGCACATATGCTAATGCATTGCTATTAGAGCCGCCCAGGAGAAAGCGCCATCAAAAGATCCAAGGTTTTCAGGGACCTGACTAGGCTCTTTGAACAGACTGAGCTCGACATTGCTGCTATTGAGAGCCAGGTCTACCAGAGCTCAGGCTACCGCTGGCCATTCGAAACAACAAAAGGTTTTGCTCGGCTCTATGTCTCTTCTTCAATCACTCGGACACTTTATCGTCACTTGTGCCAGGCTTGCCCTCTGAGCGGCCAGGTGCAGGGCCATGGTCATACAGCTCTTGTTGGTCTTGTGCCGGTGCCAGAAAAAGAACCACTTTGCATTGTTCCAGACGAGGTCGCCGTCGCCAGTCATCACGTCGCCATCGAGTCAACATTCATCAAGGGAGACTACATCTGGTTTGAGGCTCAGTCCAAGTTGCTTCTCCCAGGAGGCGACAACGAGGCCGTCTACTCAGAACCCTCGTCGCCTCAAGCGGTCGTGATTGACGGGCTGCGGCAACGGTTGCGTCGCAATTCTGAATACTCGTCTGCCTCTGTGGCATCATCTGGAAAACAAGTCCAATTGTCACAAAAAGGGTCTGACAGTGGCGACTTTTGCCGCGTGCAGGTGTGTCCTGGAAGCCTTGCGCAAGGCAATGATCGTCTTCTGGCCATGTGCATCGGCGATGACCAAGAAAATGGTCACCAAATCTTTTACCTGGATGAGAAAAAGAGACCAAAGACCAGTTGTCGGCCTCTGAATCTCGCCGAGATCATTGAACAAGGGGAAGATAAAATGATTCGGCTTGATCCCACCCTCTTCAAACGCAGCCGGGCGCTTCGAAGCGATCGGTTCAAAATAGCCTTGAAGATCGCCGAGGCGACTCTCCGATATGGATGGAGAGAATGGCTTGGAGATGCGTGGGGCATTCGCGATATCAAATTCTACCCCGTCGAATCTGAGAGAATGCCATTTCTACGTGCCGAGATCTTCAATCACGGTTGCGGTAGGCTGGAAAAGTTCATGGCCAACCTCGGCTTTGTCCTCCTTCAGCTCGGGCTTTGGCAGCTCCGTACTCGTGCGACAGGGCCCATTTACGACAAAGAACTGGAGAAGCAATTGAACCGCCTGGGTAGTGAGGTAGGTGCTCCGTACCAAGAAGCCGTGCGCTACTGTATGGGATTTGCTGGATTTGATGACCGCGACTTACACGATAACGACATCTTTCAGCAGACGTTCTACCAGAAGGTTGTTAGTCCGTTGAGAGAGATGGTCATGAGAACTGAAGACGCTGAGAGTGAGATGCTTGGAAAGCCGGTGATTCCTGAATAATGATGATTGGGCTGTTGTGTTTCTGAAGAAGGTGCTTTGAAATCTTGGTCTTGTATTGAGTGGGATTTTATCTCGATTATTTGCCTTATGTCTTACCAATTGTACTTGTTAATTCTGTGCTTTCTTTGACAGTCTTCGTGCTTTCTGTGCCTCCACAATCACAAGTAAATGTACTAGAGATTTCCAGAAGATTGAGTACAAATTATTTCGGCCTTAGTCAAGTCGATAGTTCCGCCGGAAGACAGAATGCCGACATTTCTTCCTAAAACGAGCCAACAGACGCATCACTCCCTAAGCTTGCCCAATATTTCCAGAAATCATGGTAAATCAGCTATGTGTTGTAACTTGTAAAAATGACCCCATTGCTCAACCCCAGCCGTAAGGAATGAGAGAGCACATGTAACCTATCAATCTCATACTTGAGGGCCTTTAAAAGAGTCTCATTCCCAGTAGTGAGGTAGGATTCATGAGTCTCTGAAAAGTCACCACAATCTGTCATTGCTTCATTGTCAACATTGGCTTCCGATATCCTAGTCTCAATCTGTTCCACCAGACGCCTCAGTGACTCCTTTTCAGACTCGAAGCTACCCAATCTTGGTGATACCTTCCATTCGCCTTCAAACACTAATTAGCAATTGTGATATTTGGGAAAGATAAAAGATGGGACAACTGACTGTATCCTGTTATCAGTGTGTTCGCCACACCAGTCAAACATTTCAGAACGCCCTGCGCTACTTCGTGCTCAATGGTTGGCAAGCGATTCAACTCGTCATTGGAAAATGTGGCTTTCCAGACCCGAAGCCTCTTGAGCTCTTCGTTCAGCAAGAGATTTTCGAGATTGAACCTTGTTGGGTTCGTGTTGTCATCCGAAATTGGTATGCAATCTCTCACCTCCAGACCCTCGTCATTTGACACTGCAGCATCTGCGGAAGATCCATCGGCAGCATTTCTTTCATGATGCTTCGAAAAGGAGTTCTGTGAGTTAGAACTAAACTCTTCTCCGCTCACGGTGTCGTTTGTGGCGGTAGTAGGAGGGCTAAGTGGTCCGTCTTGCTTTTCCTCAATCTGGCTTTGGCTCAACGGCAGCGCTTTGTCCAAAATAATCAAGCTCCAAAACCGATTGATTGAGTCAAATAGTCTCAAGACTAGCTTATCATTATACTTGGAGGTGTAGTCTTGTACCTCTGGCTCTGGTGTTGGAGCTTGCACTTCAGGTACCTCTTCTCTCAGGAGCAAGGCTTCAGCAGGCTCGATAGTCAAAGATGCTTGATTTGCGCAAGACTTCGTCGCTGAACGCGTCTGGTATCTCCGCTCTGAGCATGATTCACAGTCACAAGCATTGACTGATCCCCTTTGCACCATTGCGAGATCGTGGGAAAATGACGAGCACAGCCTCGAAGGCTTGTTCAAACAGCTGTGTAGAAAGGGGCAGAAAAGAGCACAATCGGTTTCCGCAGAACCAGGCGAACCAGCAGATCTGGTATTCTGACTGGAAATTTCTGCCTTAATTAACCCTGCGGGCTTAGAGATGGGTCCTCCGACAGTCAGTATCTCACCAGACGCATCCAAGGCCTCGTCTGATGCTTCGATGGACACGTGTGTATGCTACTTGATGGAGTACACACCACAACTTCGGATAGTAACCCTAGAGCATACAATATCATCCTATAGAGGAAGGTCTGGAAGCGATCAGACAATGAACTATCCAATATTCGGTAAAGATTGCCCTGGACTGGTTGGTTGTTGTCTCTCTTGTCATACCGGGCGTTCTCGACTCAACTTTTTAGGAAACAGAGTCCTTGGCTGCATAGACACTGCATCGCCTCCACTGTGATCCTTTTATCCGCTGCATTGTGATTGCGAATTATGGTCACTGTTTGTACTATTGCATGTGGTGTGTGTGGTTCCTACCCGGAGATGTTGATAGCAAGTGGGAGAAGAGTAGAGAATGATGCCGTTATTACGCATGAGAAACATCCCATGTCCAATACGAAGCGCCTTGCAACCCCCAACGTGGCTTATATCATTGTCTATCTGACCATGATAAGAGAAGACAACCGTGGCGCCTGCGGGTTGTGTGATATTGGCGTTAGACTGGACACCGAGACACCGCTGAGAGGCCTCCAGCGGGCTATGATTGTTGAATGCTGGGTATGATTCGTGCAATTATTTGGAATTTCAACGATGTCTGTACCTTCCTCCTGGAACGGGCTAGGTCAGCTTGGTTACAGTTGGGATCATGACACTCGGTGATTTGGAGCCACCGAGAAGTTGGACATGGCTGATCTCCATGTATGAGAAGGTTGATCACTCTCGTATAATAGAAATGGTGTGTGAAGCCCAAGCTAACAACGACTCTTACAATAAAGTGCAACAGACGAGGGATTTTGTCTTCAACAACCTGCCCTGCAGACGAAGACCTGCAGTCAGTTTGTAATTACCTGCCATTGGCTCTGATATATCCCACACTGCATAGAAATACGATCGAGGGCTGTCTCTAATCCGGGAACGGTGAGTTACAGCCAACTAACGCGAGGCGCCCTTCAGAACCTGTGTTAAGTAGATTTATGTTGGCTGTGTCCTAGTTCGTAAACTCTGGACGCTTGTGAATCTTACGTGGTTTTATAACTTGGCATCTGGATCCTTTAGTCACGCCGCATGGTTCTTTGGCTACCTATTCATGCCCCCTTGTACAAGTCACACTTGCATAGTTGAGCCATCATATGCCTCTTTTAAGAGGTAAGGCATATGACTCGAGGGGTAGTAAAGCCTGTTCTGTCATACTAGTCTTCTATATCATTGTTAAACGGGAGAAGAAAGTAACGACTAGTAAGCCTGGTTCAGCTAATGACTCTTCTCATATTCTACGTCAAGTTGACCCGCCAGTTTTTGTAATACGACTAGCGAAGTGTATTAATAAAGCTTTGTAAAATACTAGTGTCCGAGGAGCAAGGATAATACTAGAGCTCCCTTGCGGGATATCATCAGCGGCGGCAACTTCAGCGACGTCGAGGATTCTAACCTAGTTCTGTAGAGCCGCGATGTAAGTTACGTAGCTATATTGTCAATTTCAATGGTCTAACCTTCCAGAAGTTGACTATTGAGCTCTTCAGCGTCATTCGAGGTCTCTTCCTCAGCAGGGTATGCGTCGCTCTAACAGTCAACAGAAAGACGACTGCATCTATGCATATGTTGTCTGTGGCCTACATGTGTTAGTCCGGTACCTCGACAAAGACTACGTCGCCATTGGCTGTATTTGCACAACTCTCTCTGACAAGCGATGAACTCCAATTGATTCCTCAACTATATTCAGGCCGGCAAGGCCTCAGCGACCCCGTCTTACTGTGAGCTTCCATCTGACTTCCACTTCACTCCCAGCTCAATAGCACAGATCGTAGACGTCTTTGTTCCTAAATCTGCCGTGCTTGCTATAGAAATGAGTGATGACTAAATACATCTCTCGTCCCTGGCGGCTTCTTTGTTTTTCCATGACTCAATAAGATTGTTTAAGGCTATTGGGTTTAACCCGTAAGTCAATGTCAGCTGTAACGCGGAATTCGACCGCTGACTGGCACTGGTTCTTCCGACTGGCTAGATGACAGCGGGATATAATACAGCTTCTCATAGGTCAATAGGGAAAGTACATTGAATGGCTTTTGTAAATCAGCGACCAATACTCGAGGTTAGACCAAATCCGGATCAAGAGAACTAATCAAACTTTCTTTCCCCCACCTTGACCACTACATTACGATACCACTTGATCACGGGCCTTGCCACGTCTTAGCCGTAGTCTGAACTCAATTGACATGCGTAACCATGCCTATTTCATGGTTACATTATCCATCGCTGAGGACCCTTGTCTTCTCCAGATCCCCATATCAACTTCCTCCCGATGTCCGGAGCTATGACCGTGATAGAGCGCAGCAATCTCTATGCCGATAGACGCGAGGAGCTGACTACTGCGACAACGGTTGTACTGGTTCTCGCTGCCGTATTTGTCGTATTACGCTTCTGGGCGCGGTACGTCAGAGTTGGCTTCGGAGCTGACGACTGGATGACGATCGCCGCACTTGTATGTACAACACGACTTTCTCCACCAAGACTTGTTAGATCTGATATTTGGACCAGGTGTTTGTCTTTATCACTGGCGGACTCAATTATGGCAGTAAGTTGCAGCAGTCAGGCTCGTTCACTGTAATCTAACGGTTGATTCCAGTGATTGCTCATGGACTTGGCAAACACGCCAAGGTTGTGTCCACTCAAGATCAAATCACTTTCTTTAAGCTCCTGTTAGCATTTGAAAACATCTACGTCACTGCAGTAATGCTCATAAAGCTTGCTCTCCTTAAGATGTACTTGCGCATCTTTCCATCACGCCGCTTCCGGTTGATATCCGTAATCATAGCCGCCGTTGTTATTGGCTGGTGGATATCTATCTGCGCTGTTTGTACATTTCAGTGCTCTCCGATTAGAAAAGCTTGGCTGCCGTGGATCGACGGTTCCTGTATTGACCTCAAAGCTTCGTTTATCGGTAACGCGATTCCGAATATTGTTACTGACATTGCTATCTTATGCATGCCAATAAAGCAGATTATGAAGTTGCAAGTCAACTTTACTCAGAAACTCTCTGTGTTGGTCATGTTTCTGCTTGGGAGCTTGTGAGTATATGTTCTTGTTCTACCGAGCATCTCTCATCGTTGACTTTCCAGTGTTTTATTCGCCAGTATATACAGATTCACTACTATTATGCAATTTGACCCTGTAGATACTACATGTAAGCAACCAATGCTACTGCAAAGCAAGCTCATACTGATCTTGAGTAGGGACACTCGCTACAGCTTGCACCTGGTGTGTCGTCGAGGTGGCTTGCGGAACCATCGCCCTCTGTCTACCGACCCTGAGACCACTCATGCTCAAGATCTCGTCAAGATTCGAAAGCTTGTCCCATAACGAAGAGTCAAGTAGTGCCCGTATCAATAGGCCCACGGAACTCGCCACGATTGGTGGAACCAGGGGCTTAAAGGCTGGTCAAAGGCACCTTCAACGGACAGAAGATGAATCCGAGCCCAGCACAATCCATCGTGAACTTGCCAGCGCTGGGCGGAATTCTTATCCAGGGCACAGCGATGCAGGCTCTGGAGACGAAATTCCACTACATAAAAGGAAAAGCCTTGATGGTGACATTCGATAACCTGTTTTTCATTTGGGAAAAGGTCTATCATCTCGGGATTATTCGATCAGTTTTGTTATTTCAGTACCACAGCAGCTTAAAATAAAGGCATTAGCGGCATCTGTTTACTTCAGCGTTTTGCAGAGGTTAGTGCTTAGAACAATTGCCTTCTCACTTATAAGCAGACACATCCCGCTCGCTGGGATACTAATAGAATCAAGAAGAATTCATTTACTTGAATGTTTTGATATAAAAATCGTAGGCACTTCCTCAAAATGCGAGCCAAGAGATGCCGAATACATCCTATAGGGTAGGCATACAAGTGCTAAGCCCTGGTATTTCGAAACAATATCTGGGGAAAGACGAAACTTCTCAAACATAAATCCTTCTTGTATGTATTTGTATTTGAAGCGGCTGGGTTGGGCTATATTTACATAAGTACCCGCATTGCTGTCGTGTAAGTGCCAGCGTCAGCCGGTACCGGCGCAGATAAGTCAGTAAATAATTAATACTTT